>JAVQIZ010236325.1:0-42975 GCA_036023535.2 Galaxias brevipinnis | reverse complement strand
TAAAGTCAATTTGATGGGTGTGCATACTGACGAGAGAATGTCTGTGCTTGCACACAATGTTTATTATTTGCATTTTTTTCATACATGTCTATGCATGCATGCCAGTATTCCCTCTTCACAGAAACATCTTCCTGCTGTAAAATAATCTAGAGGAAACCTTTTGAGCTCCGAACCGCTACAGTGAGGGGTGAATAATCTAACACTCCAAGTATTTTTTACACTCATTCTACCCATAGGAGGAAAGCAGTTCCCAGGGGACTATCTAATCAATATTTTATCATGTTTACTGCATTTCCACCTAGTTGCAACTTACAGCAGACTCTTTTAAAAAGAAATCTGTATGATACAGCCCAACTTACAGCAAAGGTATGGAAAACCTTTTATATTCTTGTGTAAAGAAAATATGAATACTTAAAACCTAACAGTGCCTATCGATGCACCAGCTGGATACAATACAGAACAATCAACCAAAAAGTTATTGTAAAATTGCTGAATTTCCAGGGATTGGTCAGCATTGCCTTAAACCTAGCTCAAGATAAGCAACAGAGTAGGAAGTTCAGGAAAGCCTGCTGGGTATGGCTTATCAATGGCTAGTGCAAGGTTGGTGTTCCTGTCTTTGGTACACAACTTCCACCGTTTCATTCAGAGGGGAGAATTCTACTGCAGATAATGCCAATATGGTGACACAACTGTGATTACCATGATGACCACGTTAGTGATTGTTCTCACCACCACTATTCTCCACCAAAGAACAACATTTTGAATAGACTGCTGAGGAGCTACTGCACCAGCCAAGAAGTGCACTGAAAGGCCAATAAGTTTGCAAGTGTTTAATAACATGCCAAACTATTACGTAATCTGTGGAGAACAGTTTTTTTAAGCATGCACTTCTACCCATATGTATATACTGAAACCGGGACTACAGTTCGAAAAATAACTGTATACACTTATCACTACATTATAAAGCTACTGTAAATGTATGGACAAGCCCAATCAAATACGAAAGTCAACTCCCTGAATGAGTCATATGACGTTTGAAAAACATGGGACCTGCTGTTTCATGTGCAAACTTGCTTGTTCAGATGTCTGTGATCTCTAGCAATACCTTTAATGCATTTATTGAGAACATTAAAGGGGCCCTATTATGCAAATTTTCTGATTCATACCTTATTTAGGAGTTCTTAGAGAAAAGGTTTACGCGTTTTAATAACAATTTTTTTTTTCAAACTGCCTGATTTTGCAGCACCTCTATTCACCCACTGTCTGAAACGTTCCGTTTTAGCCCTAACCCCGCTCCCAACGAGGCAAAACCACTATCCAAACTTCCCGGCCTCCACTCTGACTTGCTCTGTTTGAGGGCATGCCAAACTAGTCGCTAGGTGGGCATTATGCAAATGTGTGAGTTAGTGACGTAGATAAGATACGGAAGAAAACACAGGACGAGGCGTTTCAGGCAGTTCAGGAGCAGTGTTTTCTGTGAGAGAGATAAGCTCCCATTGGCATGGACTATGGGCTTTATAACTTTTCAGACCTTTTACATGCACAAAAAGCTAAATAACATACTAATGGAAAGGGAAAACCCAAAAAAGCATAATAGGGCCCCTTTAATACTAATTGCTTATCTGATAAAGAGTTAATTCTACTTTATTTCAGAAATTAGGACTGATGAAATGTATGCTAAATATGTGATGGCAAATGCATTTTTTAAACAACACTGTAAATTAGCAAATTATTGAAATTATATATATTTCTTAAATCAATTTGTCAATAGAAAAGATCCTGTAGGCTTTCCAACCGGCTAGCTGGTTAACCTTAGCGTTATATATATATTTTTTTTACTTGTTTTTTTCTTCTCAAACCCAGGGATTTGTGTTACGCTACTTGTTAACACTTGGATATAATAAAAAAAATATTGCATGAATTGTGTTATAAATTATGAGTTTACAGCAATAAATTCTAATGTTGAAATAATTAAAAGCACGTGAATAATAAGGGGTCAATAGACATGATGCGGTCGACACATCTATGTGAAACTTTAGGTAACGCCCCTCCCTCTTACAGTGACATCAGCAGCGCCTTGCTTTTCCTCCAATCGTAAATTACAGTAGGCTCACAAAGAAGTAGCCGAACTTGGGACGCAGAGCTCGTGGTACTCTTCGATGTTGTATTTACTTTAAGGGACAGAATAACGATACTGTAAGGTGAGCTCGTGCATGCTTTTTTAAGAATACTTAAAACAAAATGCAAACCTTCATCTGATGATAGTGCCGTGGCCATTTCAAGGCGCACCAGCGGTATCCAAACAAATCGTTGAATTGCAGTTTTTTTTCTTGAAATTTGAAGGTTTTAGAAGTTTTACAATGTCGTTTAGTTTAATTTTGTTGTTATGTTTTCTACTGTTGAGAGATGGGGTATTTACCACATATATTTACTTGAATGGCTGTTGATACATTTGGAGGTAGCCATTCTTTTTTGGCGTTTTAGGGAGCGACTTTTATTTCATGTTGCACCATGAAATAGTAGACTATTTAGAATGGCTTGTAGTAAATTTAACTCTTATTATAATAGTCTCTTCCGGCTCTTCCAATCGCAATAACCGAAAAACAGTCTGTAATTACATCTTTAAAGTTACAAATGAATTCTTGTGACATTTGTTACCTTGACAATAAACATGACTAAAATATACATTTCTCTTGATTAACAACTGGTTTGGATTTCATTACAAACTTGCATAGTGAGATTTTGTTACGCTGACCTAATGAGTTCGAACATTTTTGTATCTTAATTTCTGGGAATATTATTTTCCGATCAATAGTACCAAAGTTGTTTTTAAATTATTTCCCATTCTGTAATAGGGAAAATGTTCAACGGTGGGCGTATTTCTGATTTCATATCAGTATAACTTTGTTGAGTTGAAGATCTATAGGCCCTACATGTGTACTGACATAATCGATCTGCATAAATTATGAAATATGTTTTGTTTACTGTATTTTTTTATTAATGTTTTTTGCCTGGATGAACGGACGTGGTTTATGAATGATTATCATTATGGTGGAATTCCTGATTCAAGCGGATGCACTCAGTCTCACACACCAAGTAGCATAGGCTACAGCAGGTATAAACAGGTCATCACCTACCTTCATAGCGGTCTCATTAATCTATCTTCAGTTTCCTTTTATATTGGATTGTGCATGTTACAGCCCACTGTATTATAGTCTCATGGAGATTGGATCTTGGGAGTATAAAGTGTCATTGAGATCTGTACATTTCCTCATTGAAATATAGACATTACATTTCATAGGGAATGAGACAAAATAAATTACATTGATCTCTCAACTTGATAAAAATCCATTGCTTTTTGATGGTGTAGGTTAGTCTGACTGTCTACAGTACAGGCAATAATTCTTAACCTTTGGCTACGGTTAATGACAAATTAATAACTTGTAATAGTCTAAATCTCCCTCACTTTAGTCAACTTATTTCAACTGTCTGTCAATGGGCCATTACTGAACTCCTCCGCTTAGTTATAGCTTGCCTTTTACACTGTGGGAACTCAGCCCAGGGTCACAACTAGATTTAAATGAGCTTCATTGTGTGAATGCACGTTGTTCCAGATAAGCTTCTCCCACAACGTCAACGTGCCTCTTTCGGTGTATGTTAGTGCTAGGGCGTGTGAGCAGCTGGTTACAGCATGCATTACGACACAGACACCACTGGCACGGTTCGCTTCAGACAGGCAGCTGTCATGGTCCTGTGGCTCCCCGCCACTATTTCAGTGAGGATAATGGCCACTGATTCGCAGGTGTGACTCATGGAGCTCTTGTCCCATGACTCTTTAAGTTGGTCTTTGTTTTCACATTTTTGTCTGTACTGGGACATTTTATTATGTTTTATTTATCTTTCACTGTCAGCTATTTTGTTTTGAACGTTGCACTGTTGCACCAAGTGAATATATATATATATATGTATATATATATATATATATATATATATATCTTTTTGAAACATAGTGTAGTTTGGTGAAGGGAACGAAAGAGATTTTACATGCGGGGGTCCCTGTCTGTTCTATTAAACTTACAGCACTGAAAATTCAGATAAAAACCTACAATATTGTTGAACATGTGCTCTATACCCATCTTAGTTACTGACACACTTTTTCTTTATTCCTTTCCTCACTGGAATTATATTTTAATTAGAATTATTGTACTAATATTTATTTTATTCATGCATACAGGCTGACACTGACTGCGTGATTACATATAAACCTTAATATCCCTCATTCTGTTTATTAATAGTAGCTTTCCAACTTACTTTGTTTATGTGGCTGTGGTACATTATCTCAACATTTATTTTTTTTAGCAATGTGCTAGCTTTATACACACAGCTACAACCTAATTAGTTGCATTGATGCAGAAACATATTCAGGCAGGCTCTAATGTGCAATGCAAGCTGATCACCTATGGTGTAACTAACATTAGCTTTAGCAAAGCAAACTCTCGTCATAAAGATATTTGTTAAAATAGTCTCCCATTCCATTAGTCTGGCCTGTTATGCCATCAAAAACTGCTCTTCTAAATATGCTGTTCTACATCCATTCTGCGGATCCCTCATGGTGGAAAAAACAACTTTTACGTGTTTTAACTGTTCTGTGAAACAGGGAAGATATCCTCCATATATATTGTTTCTCTGCAATTTGATTTCCAACATCGTTGACCAACCTTGCTGGATAGGGCCTCAGACAATTGATAAATGTTACTCTCCATATGATCTTGTCCAAAAAAAAGGAAAATAAAATAAGAAATAGAGTCTTTTGGACATCAGTTGTCTGTTTGGTTGCACAGATGAGAAAATGTTTAGTAAGAATGAGTGTCTAACTCATCACTGAAGCCTAATTAGGCCAACAGAATCCTAAATTGGACAATAGTGTATTTACATGGTATTGCTAGCTTTAATTAAAATAAGTAGGCTACCATGCTGCAGTGTATAAGTCACCCATATTAGTAGAGACTTATTTATATATCTTCAGAATGACTTACTTATAATAAGCTAAGGGCTTATTGTTAGACCAAACAACCAGACTTGAAGGGTATCTTTACTGTAAGAGGTTTGACATGCCGCTAAGAGAGCCACGTTAATTTAAGTTAAAAAAAAAAACATCAGTGTTCACATTCTCTGTTTCCTGAGAACAAAGCAGCTGTGTCTCACACCGTATCAGGTGAATAAACAAGCAATTTCAAGGACTCAATGCTTCACCTTGTTGCACATTGACATATGGTAATAAGCTTGTCTAATACTAACATCTAGTGCTTTTTTGCCATATCATGGGGATATTGTGCTGTTGTTTCGCTTAAATCACTATTCAGTAGAGGAGAACATTGCCATGAAGGGAGGTAGAGTGAGGAGTGGGAGGAATCTCGCAGCCCCTCATCACAAAGGCATTTCCTTCATGTTACTGCTCCTCGGGCACTTCCTGTCCAGGAGCAGCCTTCCTTGAGCACAGAGGCAAGCCCTAGCAAAAGAGTGCATACAGCCAATCTTTCAGCCACCAATATATGGGTATCATAACTTTAAGGCTAACCTTGTTCTGTGTCTTAGACCTTGAGCTTGTCAGCTACTGATGTGAATGTGCTTTGTCAGTATTTGTGTCCCCTTAGTCGTGTGTGTATGGGCTCTAATGTCATTACGAAGCCTACCATATTTTCGAGACAGATTTTTGTTCATTATCAGAGGAACAAAACATGTTTCTGGTCATTAATAATTCCATGATGTACTTTTTCCTTTTCCTGTACATTATATCACACTACATTTCATTCAGAAGACAGTTTTATTTGACGTGATAAGTCGAGTTATTAGATTAGGTGAAGAAAAACACATACGTTAGTGAATCATGCATTAATCCAGACATCAAATAACAACTTGTTTGTCTTTTACCTTTTAGTTACATTATTGTTAGCCGATTTGAAGACATGAATTGGAAAAGTTTCAAGTTTGACGCTAAAAGGGGCTGGAAAGTTAAAGGGAATTTCCTTGCAATCCCTGAACCACACTGACTGGTTGTTATAACACTCTGACCACAGATGGGAGATTGGTGCCGGCCCCAACATTAAAACGATGCGTGACTGGGATCCAAGTAGATGGGTCACTTCTTTGCCTTGTAAGTTTCAACAAATAGTTGTTCCAAGATTACATAAATCACATGCAGATATCTTGTTCTGATACAGAACAAATCAGTGCATCTAAAAACTACTTACTTTACATGATTCTGTTTGATTTAAGAACATTTGTTAATTTGAGGAGCAAATGTATTGCAAAATGTGACCTTCGGCACTAACTTTAGAAAATTGCGATGGATTTTCAGGTTTAAAATATATTATTAGGTTTGCACTAACCAACCAGAATAAGCCTGTTTTGGCATGGTAAGCATTTTTTTGTGAATATACTTTGACTTAGCTATTCTTAGTGTCATTGTTTGAAACCCTGCAATCTTCCCCCAAAAGGTCAGGCCCACTGGTATAGTTAACGGAAACGAGTCAAGCTCCAGCCCAGTAACTGAGGAGGGCGGGGGCGTAGACATGAGGCATGTACTGCAATGGGCAATGAAACAAATACATAAGACTCTAGCTTGTTTTGAATTAGGCCTCGTTGTGATAAATTTAGCTTTTATCCACTATATTGTGGCAGTCTAATACTAGTGTGGCACTGACATGCCTGTGACCTAGGCTGGTACTGTAAAAGACAGTTTAATGTTGCTCTTATTTAGTAGAGAAAAAGTACATGTCTTAGAGGTACTTTCTCTCATGACTGCTGCGCTGCATTGGTGTGTGGTAATCCTCTAACAGTCCGTGCCACTGTGTTGCATGAGTTGATTGCTGTAGATGTTGACGCCTGGTGATTGTGGCCACCTTACTTAATTAGCCACATCCCCAGTAGAAAGCAAGAGGTTACAGTTTCGGAGCATACATTCGTGTAGTTTATATATATATATATATATATATATATAATCTACACACAGACCTTGCGGTTTGAAAGTGTATGAGAGAAACTTGAAAAACATTTTCTTTGCATGTGACATGCTGTTTCAGATAACATGATATTAATAATAATAATTAGCCACATCCCCAGCAGAAAGCAAGAGGTTACAGTTTCAGTGCATACATTCACGTAGTTCATATATACACATCTTGTGGTTTGAAAGTGTGTGAGAACCACATAAAAAAAGGTCCTCATTACATGTGACATGCTGTTTCAGATCACATGTTATTATTAAGACCACAACCATTGGCTTTGGTAATGCACACCAAACACATTACCCCAACTGTTTATAATACTGTGTTTAGCCTAAGTATTACAGTTGTTTGAGGGTCTGGGACATTGATGGTGTAATTGATTTAGTTAAGATTGGTTTAACGGTACAATCCCTACATTTTAATTAAACAGATAGAGAGATAATGCATTCACAAGCTATACACAAACACCTTTTGGTTTAATAACAGTAGCCTAAAAGTTGCCATGTAGAGTGAGTTAACTTAACTTAAATCAATGCTCACTTTGCCTTTTTTAAATTTGAGTACAATTGATACAATATGGCCAGCTTACATTACTTTATTATATCTACCAAAACAGCTTTTATAGTCAAGCAGCCACACAGGATAAAACATATCTCTGATGGAGGGTCTATTAAATTGGCTGGATGTCTTCGGTTTCTTCTTGACAGCAGTACTTCAGAATAGCATTAAAATTTTCCACTTTCACTGTGGCAGAAGATAAACCCTGCAGGGCTCAAACAGCCACCAGACCACCCAGGGATTGTGTCTCAGCAGGTGGAGTCTACCCTGATCATACTATTCTCCCTTGTGCCATCCCGTTTTCAAAGTGGTCTGCCGGCCTAATAGCACAATGGAAGGCAGACCAAGCATGTGCTCATGGATATGGGCCATTGAGCTATCTTTAATGCAAATTGACAGTAAAACTGCCTTGCCCTCTAAATATAATAGACATTAAACTGTTTACGTAATGGAATTAAACCACTGAACCCATAGGCACAACACCAAGGTCATGTAAACATTGATATAACAGAGTTACACCACATCATTATTAGTGTGTCTAATACGCTTCTCTCTCTCTCTCTCTCTCTCTCTAGTGCATGTCTTGCCACTGATGGAATCATGTGTGCTCTAGTGAAACAACATGACAGACATGTCACCATACCCTTCCTTACAGTAATGCAGTGATTCCCCTCAACTCCTAAATCATAGATCAAGCACTGTTCTTCTACATACATTAGTAATTTCTAGTTTGATCAGAGGAGAGCTGTTACTTTGGTTTTTTTTGCGTGGTAGGTGCTGTTTTGGTAAGGTGGTAATGCTGTGGACTCTTGTATTCATAGTGCATTTTACTTGTCCAGAAACGCGAGTTGTGTTCGCAAGAAGGTGTATTTATTAGGGAAACAATATTTTTTAAAGAGCAAGGAATGAGCCATGCCCCACCTATTTAGCATGTCTGTTTTTAGCTGATGTGTTTTGTTAGGAAAGTAAGCACTATAAACGCTGTAGTTCATAAATTACTTAAAACATTTTTTAGTCCACAGATCTGTCAGACAAAATATTTACATGACTGATTTGTCATTCTGTTTCATGTATATCTTCTCCCTGCAGTGCATGTTTGCATAATCATAAGTATAAGTATGATGGCTCTTTTAGTGCAGAACTACAGTCAGTGGAAGCTAAAGAATCAAGTTTCAAAGGGACCGTGCCAATTAAAGTTATGTAAAAACGTGGCCAAACACATTTTGCTTACTGGTGTTCTACCTCTCACTCTTTTTCTCTCACTCACTTACTTGCACATAAAGATGCACGTCATTCTTGCTGATAGGCTAGCCTGCTGCTTAGGGGTAGATTTGTTCGAGGCGTATAGAAAATAAATGAAGCAAAAACTGTGAAAAAGTTCTAGTTATTATGATATGTCATTATATGGAGTTAAAAGCTCATCATAAATGTTAGCTATTAATGATTCAATGTTTCCCTTTCCTTTTAGGCATCATAAATGGATGACACCTGACTTTGCCACAGGCTAAAAAAACAGGAAAGCCCCTCCGATCATACACACAAAAAATAAGTATGGCTGCCCATCGAATCAGAGCTACCAACAGTAACAACATTGTGCTGCCGCGGTGCAAGTCTGAGGGAACACTTATAGACCTCAGTGATGGTGTGTCGGAGGCGAGCCTTGTTGATGTCAAAGGTGAACCATTATTGCCATTTATTAATTCCTCCTCTGACGGCTTTCAAAGACGTTGCCAACTGGGAGTCATTGGAACAGTGATGTGTCTCTAATCATTTAAAGTATCCCTTTAGGGGTACGGTACTAATGTTTTTTTTTTATTATTTAAAATAAATCTTATATCATAGTTGCAAATACCAGCCTTTGCTCCTCGAATATGACAAATCTTCCTTTCTATATTTATTTATACATTTTGAAGGATATAACTATTTTTGCCGTTCTGTTCTACTCTAAGTTCTAATTGGAAACATTGTTATGAACTTATGTTTGTGTTTTGTTTTAGTGCCTTCCCCCAGTGCCTTAAGATTGGATGCTACTGCCTCATTCGGAACTGCCAGAGAGGTTGTTGCCATTAAGGATTATTGTCCATCCAGCTTTACTACCCTGAAATTTTCCAAAGGAGACCGTCTCTTTGTGCTCGACACATCAGGGGGAGACTGGTGGTATGCCCACAACAACACTGAAATGGGTTACATCCCGGCAGCCTATGTCCAACCCGTTAATTACAGAGACTCCTCGTTTAGTGACAGTGGAATGATTGATACCATAGGAGATTGCAATGAGGATTCAGTCAAGGAGCTGGACCTTTTAGGGGAGTGGGCTGGGATGGTTTTAAAAACACCTGTGCTTCAAAACGCGAATCCCTTTTTGGCCACTCGCACGTCCACTAACCCGTTCCTTCTCAGTGGGGATCAGGGTTTGTTGGATCAGAACAGTAATGAGAAGTCTGTGGACCTTCTACTCTTTGACACCCTCCCTACCACTGCGCCAGACGCTACAAGCAGCACTATCAACATAAATGGTTTTGGCAGTGGCATTTTTGATTTAAATCCCGTCAGCCCTAGCTCAGGCTTTGGCCAGACATTACGCAGGGACAACCCATTTTTTAGGAGTAAGCGATCTTACAGTCTGTCTGAGCTTTCCATACTTCAGGCACAATCAGACACACCTCAAGGTTCCTCAAGTTTCTTCGGAGGCCTAAAAGCTCCGGCACCGGAACAGTTCCAGAGCAGAGAGGACTTTAGGGAAGCTTGGCTCAACCACCGTAAGCTGGCCAGGTCCTGTCATGACCTAGACTCCCTAGGTCAGAATCCTGGCTGGGGCCAAACTCAGCCGGTGGAGACCAACATTGTGTGCCGCTTGGAAAGCTCTGGCGGAGTTGTCCAGCTCCCTGACACCAGTATCAGCCTCCATATACCTGAGGGCCACGTGGCCCTGGGGGACACTCAGCAGATCTCCATGAAGGCTCTCCTGGACCCACCTCTGGAGCTCAACAATGACCGCTGCACCACCGTCAGCCCTGTGGTGGAAATCAAACTCAGCAACATGGAGACCAGGTCTTCCGTTACCCTAGAGATGAAGGTGTCAGTGGTAGTGAAGATGGAGAGCAGACAGAACACGGAGGTCATGTGTGTAAGGAGCGACTGCAAAGAGGGACCTTACACACCCATCACCCAAGCATACGTGTATGGGGACACAGTCCAGGTGTGCCTTGATAACCTTGAGCCCTGTATGTATGTATCGGTCGTGGCCCAGTCACAGCTGATATCTACAGACTCCACGGTTTGGGACCATGTGGCGAAGAAGGTCACTCTCGGTGTCTATGGACCCAAGCACATTCACCCATCCTTCAAAACTGTGGTGGCTATATTTGGCCACGACTGTGCTCCAAAGACACTATTGGTAAGTGAGTTTGGGAAACAGGCCCAGTCAGCTCCTCCAGTGTCTCTTCAGCTCTGGGGCAAACATCAGTTTGTACTGTCCAAGCCTCAAGACCTAAGAGTCGGAGTGTATTCCAGCATGGCCAACTATGAGGTCAAAACTAGTGAACAGGCCAGGGTGGTGAGAGGTTTTCAAGTCAAACTAGGTAAGGTCAGCAGACTTCTCTACATGATATCTTCCCGGACGGCAGATGATGTCTCAGATTTTACTTTAAGGGTTCAAGTTAAAGACGACCAGGACTCAATCCTCGCACAATTCTGTGTTCAAACCCCCACCCCCCCACCCAAAACTGGTCCCAAAACATCAGCACAGAGGCGCTTCCTAAAAAAGAAGGAAGTAGGCAAAATAGTCTTATCTCCTCTAGCAATTGCTACCAAATACCCAATTTTCCAAGACCGCAGAATTCACAACCTCAAGTTTGGGAAATTAATAAAAACTGTCATTCGACAGACAAAGAACCAGTACCTGCTGGAGTACAAAAAGGGGGACTACATAGCGCTGCTGAGTGAGGAGAAAATTAAACTGAAAGGACAGTTGTGGACTAAGGAATGGTACATTGGATACTATCAGGGAAGGACAGGACTCGTCCACACAAAGAACCTTCTGGTGGTGGGGAAAGTGAAGCCCATTTACTTCAATGGGCCTGACCTTACTACAACTTTGTTGTTAGAGCAGATTCTGAAGCCTTGCAAGTTCCTCACGTACATCTATGCCTCCGTAAGGACTGTTCTTATGGAGAACATTGGCAATTGGAGGGCTTTTGCTGATGCGCTAGGTTATGTCAACTTGCCTCTGACACATTTCTGCCGTGCAGAATTGGACAGTGAACCGGAGAGGGTTGCGTCTGTGCTTGAGAAGCTGAAGGAAGACTGCAACAATGCAGAGGGAAAGGAGAGAAAATCCTTCCAGAAAGAACTCCTCACCGTAAGTTAAGGTCTTTGTCTTTTGCTGTAGTGACTAAGCATTCTCTCACCCCTTATTGATTAAGAAGATACATATGCAGTATATACGTATATAGATCAGTTCAATATACTTTTATTTCATGCGTTTTTTTTGTGTATCCTAGTTTTCTTGTTTTGCATCAATCTTCTGTGGATGTGTGTCTCATCATGTTTTTGTATGTGTGCCCTTTAAGCTTAGCTCTATTTTCACAATGAGTGCCTTCTTCTTTTATCAGCTTACATCTGTTGAAGGCTATGGTCCAGTTGGCTAATTCTGTCGAGAGTGCAGTCAATAAGTGCTGCGTGGGCATCAAGGTCTAATGGTGACTTGGGAGTTGTGGAGAGCAAGCAGAATATTTTGGCAGAGCCCCGCCTCCCCCTACCTCCCTGTCTCTTAAATCACACTGAGTTAGAGATATGTGCTGCATTTGTAAATCCACCCGATGGCTCAGCCCGCTTCAATAATGCTTTGTCTTCATTTTAGCCACAGCATATAAATCAAGCCTCTGAAAAACAAGACAACTCCATTCTTAGCTAAAATAACGTGACTTGTCATTAAAGGGATGTTATCAGTCATATTCATCATGCTGGTATCGGTGTCAAGAATATGTGAATGAACGTCATCTCACTGGAACAGGCAAAGAAAAAGCTTTGTGCTTGTCATCAGCTCATAAATAGTAGATCAGCTTGCCTTGCGATCACTGTGTTTATTTTTTCCACAGGTATTGCTTACATTTACCAAATTAAGTAAAAGCTGGTTTACAGCAACTCTAGCAAGAAAACATTCTCTCTTAAGTAAAAATATATGTAAGCCTGCACATGTGCACATTTATTATTTATGTTACTAATTCAACAAGAGTTAATACTGGCACAGAAGTATAACTATGTTTTTTTTCAGGCAAAGTTGTTGACCTTGGTGTTTCAAAGATGTAAACTTTTCCTTTATTCCTGCCACCCTATAGCCCATAAATCAGCTTATGAGGAGCAGTCACATAAGAAGTGCTGAGCTTTGCATACTGCATACTCCTACTTTACAACCTAGCTCGCTGAATTTATATTTGAATATGCTGGTCTAAGAGTCATTGGCAGTATTTCATATTTCTTCGGGCAATGTGGATTGTAAATCCCAACATGGATTTTTCCCCAAAAAGTGAACATGCATCTGACATAGTTTTGCTACAAAGGTGTATTAAAACACAAAGGTATGTGTAAGAAGAGTGTCACTACACACAATGTATTTCCAAATGTATCTTTTTGGGCTAGGTAATTTGCTGGATAATTATCCTGGTGTGAATTGCAACAATTCAGAATAGTACAAAAAAAGTGTTGCTGTGGTCAAATGCCAATCTGCATTTTAGTGTTTACCTCAATCTCGGCCACGGACTTATGTAGAAAAGAACCACTGTAATGTGCGTGGCCTTGTTGTACACATTAGTTACAACCGTTTATACACGGTGTAGCTTCACTGGAAAAGAAGAGTGTGTAGTGGATAAATATGTCTCTAAGCAGTTCTTCCGCAGGGTTAGCATAAAGTGATGTTGCCATATCTGTTGGTTATTTTTATGTTTAATTGGGCATTATCTATACTTTATCCGCCTTTATTTTGTACTCCCATGATGTGTGTGTGTGGCTTAGCATAGGCTGTCCATTTAATTATCATATCCTACCTCGTTTTAATTAAGTGTTTTCTCTTATACTGAAAACAATCCCTTCCCGTCTGCTTGCTAGCAAATTGAAGGAGCTGTGAGAATATTTTTAGACAAAAGCATAACGATATCAAATGAATTGACAAGCTCTGATGCCTGAAAGTATGCTCATTTTCTTTTATCGTTCATAAAGAAAGTCAGACAGACAGACAGACAGACAGACAGACAGACAGACAGACATTGATTTGTTTATAAATAGCATGCCTATCCAGATCTTGCAAATGTAAAGTGAGAGCACTCAAATTGTCTTAACATCCCATTCAACTGCAATTGGGCAGTGCTTCAAAATGCCCATAGTAATGTGCAGCAAGGGCATCCTATTCTTAGATAGAAAAAATTTTCATATCAAAATAAACATTTGGATCATGAGTTATTTTGTACATATTTTATATTTGACTGCAAATTCAACTTGCGCACCAAGCAACCAAATCTGCTGTATAGCCTGCTGATGCTAACACCCAGTGTTATAAAACTTGGAACCTATAATTCTTAGCTTGATTTTACATATCTTAAATCTGTATGGTACGTGCTTCATATTACGCTTTGTCCAATATGTTATTGTTTTTGGTCTGATCCTTGCAATAAGATGAAGCAGAGCTCACCAAAGCCTGAAAGCTATATATCAACTAGCATCACTTGGACAAATATTCAGTATAGACTTTGGCAGTGGAATGCTAAGCTCCTCCAGGGGACTGGATGAGATCTATCATATTTCATTGCCCTGCCAATAAACCCTTTGGGACAAATCCACTCCTGGCAATTTGTTAACAAAAATAACCTCAAGCAATTCAAACTGTGTATAAATGTCGTTCTTTTGAGTCTCATGATTTATTAAGCAAATGTACATTCTAACATCGGTACAGTCTAACATCGGTACGAGCAGTGAGAGACTTTGAAGTCTTGAATTTTGATTAATCTAGTTAAAATATTTGGCAAGCTTAACTAAAATCAGCAGTTATCAAATGGGAATGTGATTTTTTACTATTGAATAAACAAAATCACAAAACATTGCTATATCCTTGACTGAGTGTTGCTTATCCAATAACAGTTGTCTGTATTTCAAGTTTCAGTTGTTCTTGTCTCTGTTTGGCAGTCAGAGGAGTTCTCTGTGTATTCAGATTAAACCTCACTCCATCATGTGACTACTCTTATACATAAGTCAACATAGCTTTGTGCCTTTGAAGTTGACATACAGTAGTTTAGACCAGGATGTTTCTGAAGGAAAATATCATTAGATGTGAAGCAATAGTATTATTCAAGACAAAGATAAACGCCCTGTGTGTGCTATGTTTTTCTCCCCATTGTCAGTGGACCAGCTATATGCAAGCCCCATGTATGTTGGATTGCTTTTAAAAATGTTTCACATTCTCAATGTTATTAGTTGTATTACTACTGTCCCTGAATTGGTTGACTTACGGTAACCCCTTAAAGAGTGTATGCCTAAAGGCCCTGTTATAGCTGTTAGTATGATACAGCAGCATTAATTAACACGTTGACCAGTGCAGTTGCACATGCCAATGATTTTTGAGGGTCCAGATAAAGAAGCTTGTTGGTCTTCATAGGCTAATCCCTGGTAGATAAAAAAGAATATACAATACAATTGTATAGTTTTGTTTGAATGTTCTGATTATGGTTTATCATGACTGTACAAGCCGTCTATCTACAGTCATATGTCAAAGACAGCAGTTAGTGGCAGTGCAGCGTGCAGATAATGGAAAGGAGCCAGGACATGTCCCCGTGGATGATCAGAGTCTTGCAGATGTTTCCTGTCTCATTGTTAAGAAGCTAAACAGAAGAGCCAGTTATGGACCTTAAGGCGCCTGTGGCCCACACAGCCTCCCTTCTTCTTGACCCCGTCCAGCCCTTTCAGTAATGGCCAGACCATAACCTAGCAAGTGCCTGTTCCATGTAATGTCTGCCTTGGCAGCCAGTGGACTTCAGTAGCTCATAGCATCAAACTACATACAATTTTAATAATTCAGTATGAGACTCTGGAAAAAGAGTCATATTTTGAGGTTGTAGACCGCGTTGGATATCCCACTGTGCCTTGTTCCAGGAGGGGGTTTTCAATTCTAACCACCACTGAACTACTCTGAAGCACACCCCTCTTCATCCTTCCCTTCTGAAATTTTTGAAGCGAGATCCTCACAATTGATAGAAGCACTGGGGAGTAGCTCTTAGGTCTATTTTTAGAGGCCACTGTGATGATTGGCTGCGATTAGGTCCACACATTGCCATTTTTGCACACCGACTCTGCTTTTCCACCTTCCCCTGGCACCATCTTTGGTGTGTCACGTCTGTAGCAGTTGGGTGTGGTAAACTGCTCTGCTGGAATAGTTGACAGCTTAACGCATCTCTCCCTCTCCAGAGATTAGGTTTGTTTGTGCATATGTTTTCTCTCTGCCACTTTGTAAAAGATTGAAGAGCTTCATGAACAGTGGGGGATGTCACTCTCTGACCTGAACTCTCGGATATCCTCCCACTAGCACAGTGCTTGTAAGGGTGCGTCGATGTTTAGGTGGATCTGGGAAACCAATTGAGGGAGAAGGAAGAAATACAGTACTAAGTTCATTGTAACGCTAGAATGTGGCAGTATATGGATGACCGTGTGCATATGCCTTTTTTTATGATGAATTGATAGAGCCCCCATGGGTGCACAGGAAATTATGTGATAGAGAGAGTGAAACATCAATAAGTAGCCCATAGGAAAGAGGACAGTTGAGTGGCTGGAAAGGATGGCACTGTTCAGTGATGCCAACATCAATGTTCTCAACAGGCCATATATTACGGAGATATTTTTGTTTTCTGACATTTTATGTACAGCGAGGACGCCCTAACGACTTGTAAAGACGGATGGGACAAAGTTGCGTATCACCTCACCTCCCGTCCTGTTTTAAAAACATGGCTGTAGGAATTGCATTCTCGTTTTGACAAGATAATGATTAATGCATGGGAGATAGAGCAGTGTCTCAATCCACTGATTGCTGAGCTGGTGAAACATTCTCTTTGACATTTAGCTCAAGTGCTCACAAACAAAATGCACTTGCACATAACCAATGTATAATGCTGCCTGGCTGACATTTGAGAATAATAAGAAAAGTAACAACCTTAAGCTGTGTAAATGTCAGTAATTAGAAGCAGCTTTGATCTTACCTTATGTCCACTGTCAGAATAGCAACGCACGTAAAAACTTTGCACTACAAAACACTACCACGGTTGTTGTGTTATGAGACAAGCCAAGGGGCCCATTTAAACCTCACAGCAATATATTCAGTTGTATTCATTTTGTCTGGAAAACCATTGTGATTATGCTTGCCCTCTGTCCGCACTGTTAATACTGACTACTTTGTTTTGTCGTCCCAAATTGTTCAACCAACTTAGGTCCTCTTTCTTACCCCTACATCAAGTAATATACGCCAGATACTTGTTTTTAGTTCCCAACCAAGTTGCACTGTAAGGGAGGTTTCAGGCTAAGATTAGTGAGCAATTAAAAGTGTAATGAATTAACATAGGGGAAAAGATCAAAAGCTACCAGGGAGCTTCGGGGATGGATTAATTGACTGACAGACTTTATTCTTTATTTAGTTCTTTCAAGTTTTTGTTTACATTAGAAAGACATTGTGGCATGGCTTTGAAATGTGTTTCAGTTTATCAACACAATTATTAAGCATTTCTATATGCACTTTTTCTTCAAATATAGTATCTTTATTACTATCATTGTTAGTAGAAGGTTGAATAGGTCTAAAGGGCTTTTGTTGTTATTTTTTTTAAACATTTACATATTATTTGGTTGGGTTACATTAATCAAACTGTGTAGGTCAATCTTGCTATGTCTTCTATGGGTTGTGTCAAACCGACATATATGTGAAGGTATATTGTTGTTACTGTTACTGTTGACTTCTGCAATATAATTGAACTGAGGTAGGACAGGAATTTATCTTCTTTATTCTTAAGGGGATTTCCTGTTGGCCTTATATCCTAAGAGGAAGCAGGTGCTTGTTGAAGGTCTTATCTTTCAGAAGGACTCTTCCCGAGAATAACATTCAGACAACATCCACAAAAACAAACTAACACATAGAAAAAACCTTTACAAGTCCTGATAAGTCATGTTTGTTATTTTGGTTAGTTTAAGCGATCGCAACTTATAAGCATCTTTCATTTAAAATTACAGATGAAATGAACACAGAAACTTCTGCATTTTATATTTCTAAACTAAGTTGCTGGCGGCAGCTCACCAGTCCTTAATATAAGTCATTATGTCCACAGTTATAAGTTAGGTCTATTTAACTCATTCAATTAGCTCTGTCTGAGGAGAAGGACCTGTTGGAGGCAACCCTCCGGCATTCCTCTCCCTGTATCTGTATACCCCCCTCTCTCTGCCCATATCCTGTCATTCCACACATTCCTGCCCTGGAACTTGAGCCCGAATTGGAGCTGTATTTGGCAATGATTTGGCAATGCTTTGAAGTTACAGCTCAGCCCTGGCTTTGTTGAGTCTGCAATTTGGAGGACCAGAATAGGAGTGTGCTCCCCCACGTGCGTTGTGAGTGCAGTGTGCAATGTCAAGTTGTATGACCATAAGAGAAGCTAAAACACGTGTGAATGTGTGTGTTTGCCTTGTATTTGAAAGAAAGTTTGCATGGGCATCATTTTGTTTGCAAATGAGCGATCCTTTTAATTATTTGCCATGGGAGTTGCCATTAAACTTGTTTTTCTTCCCACTGTACCTGCTTTTTTTCACAAGCGTTGCTACCCAACACTGACACTGACCGAGTGGAAGGGCGAACTGCTTGTCTGGGATTCGCTGAAACTTAAGACACATTGGCAACTTGCTCATCTCTCTTTGTTTTTTTCTGTTCTAATTTAGAAAAAAAAAAAATTTCCCCTGCTGCTGAGTGCTGTGCACTATACTGTCACATAGTACCCTGCCTGCCACCCTCTCCATCACACAGGCCTGGGCTGCCTCCACCCCCTCGTCTCAGTGAGGCAGTGGAATGCTGCTTTAGCTCTCCTGATGTGAAACTTACTGGCTCACTTCCAGTCTCTTAGTGTGTAGAAAAAAAATGCTTATACCTTAGCTTGGCAAAATATTTGAGAAACCCAGTATGGGAAAAGATGACACGGAAGGAATCGATGCTATAGTCAATGCATAATCTATAATGATCTTGCCTGTTGGCTTTTTTTGTTTGATAACTTGCAGCTAAACTGTATATTCTCTCTTTATGGCCGGTCTTGATTACTAATTTTCTCATACATTCATTTTAATTGTATTTATTTTGTACAGTTTACCAATACTTTGCAGTCTTTTCTGGCATGTTTCCCTTAAGTCAATACACCCTTCATCACCCTCTATTGAACTGTTCCCTCTGAATGCCATATGCTCAGGCCCTGTTGAAGATGGACTGCCAGGGGTTGGTGGCGAGGCTGGTCATGGACTTTGTTCTGTTGACGACAGCTGTGGAGGTGGCTGGACGCTGGAGGGAGTTGGCCGAGAGACTGGCCAAGGTGTCCCGTCACCAGATGGACGCCTATGAGGCACCGCATCGCGACAAGAACGGGGTGGTAGATAATGAGGTGGGTCTCATGAGTACGTAGTAAGCGAGCAGAAATGTTTCGCTTTTCAACTAGTTGGAGTAGAACCTGATTGTTTACACATATTGTCTATTGTTTATTCCTGGGGCTTAAACTCTCCTGTGTCTCTGTGCGTAGGCCATGTGGAAACCAGCCTATGACTTCCTGGTGACGTGGGCGGCCCAGATCGGGGACAGCTATCGGGACGTCATCCAGGAGTTGCATATGGGCCTGGACAAGATGAAGAGCCCCATCACCAAGCGCTGGAAGCACCTCACGGGCACGCTAATCCTGGTAAACAGTCTGGACACCCTCCGCAGCTCCGCCTTCAGCCCTGCCTCTCCCGAGGACTGTGCCATCTAGACACAGCTGTCACTCATTCAGTCAGACTCCGCCTCATGCTTTCACCCCAAGTCATCTAAAGCCTTTCCATTTGGCCCACTTTGAATATAAATTTGTTTGTATTTGAGATGCGGCACAGTGGTGGGTCTGCATTATCTCAATGCCACTGTTAGAGGAAACTCCCAGCTCTGCCTTCAGGCCTTCAGCCCCAGTGGGGAAATAGCTAGACTGCCTCAGTCTGTCTGGCTCCCAGCCAACATACACAATACTGTATCTATTCACAGTAACTATTTTATTCCCTCCTGTCCTGATATGTATTTTTGTACTATTTGTCTGGCACAGTATTTCTAAAGACACTTTCACACCTTTCTTTGTCAAACTATGTACAAAAAAGCGAAGAAAATGTATAGTGGTATTACTTTTAATAGTAGTATCTTTGTTACGATAGCCTTGTCATATGTGTCAAAAAAGCTTAATATACTGTATGGCTTTATTTATGAGAGATGGAATTGCAATGAAAATGCAGTCTAAATTTTCAGGGTTTTTATTACTGTAGTCCATTGGACGTTTTTTTGATTGTTTATTAACACTAATGTATCTTTATGTCAACCTTACAGTATAGTTTCAGTACTGTATAGTTCTTTATGTCGCCTGTTTACCTTATGTCTGGTTTATTCAACTATCCCATGCTCGAAAAGGGCCCTTGCCACTTTTTTGACCTGCAGTCTTCAAAGCAAATTGTCTTGAGTTTTGTACCAAAGCTTATCAGTATGAATGGCTATATGATCACATAGGCAGCCTAATTTGATGTCAAACCACTGTTGTAACAATGTAATGTTTTGGTCCAAGCTTCTGGATTAGGTGTGTTGCATACTGTACTTTATGTGTCTCATTAAGTGCTGAGTACTGCATAGCTATATGTTCAGTGATGAGATTGCATACAACCTTTTGCATCCTCTATGACCACACTTTTGCAGTGGATTATAAATAAATATTTCTACACAGTTATTGTCATAGCTGCAAGCATCATTCATGTTAGAGTTGTTGGTATTCTGGAATAAATTTTTCCTGTATATAATACACGGAATATCATTATAGGTATTTTCTTTTCCCCAAGTGATGGGCTATTCTGTTATATGTGCAATCTGCACAAAATAGTTTCAACTGATACACATGATGCTGTGGAAAACCAACAATATGTGAGAGTAACAAATAGAAGGCATAGAATGACTGCTCGGCAAAGACTAATGCAAGAGAAGTCCAAATGATGAACCAAAGAGCAACGTGCGGAGCATGCAGGGTGCAATAGAGACAACCCAAACAGGAGGATTAGTTGGTGTAGGGGATGTTGAAATTCCATTCTGGATGACCCCCAGCAGCCTGTTTGCTCATTGACTTTCTGCCTCGACTCTATGTGTGTGATGCTCAGAGCACTGAGACGTTTACAGCTAAAGTTAAATGGCTCCAAGGGTGACTCACTCACTCACTCACTCACTCGCACTCACCTTCATTTTTACACAGATTAGAGGAAGAGAAAATTAAACCACTAACATTAATGATCGCAAAATATGCCAGGCATCAAATACCTTCCTGGTAATGATTTCCCACAGGGCAGTAGTAAGAGACAGAGCCTGGCGACTGATATACCATACATTCCTGCATGCGGTGAATTTTAAGAATATGATTCCATAATTATGGTTTCATTATAGAATGAAAGGATTTTCAGTTGGACTAATTTGGATTAGCTATTTTCCAGAACATTCTAGAGCAATTGCAAAGTTAGTAATGTGATTTTTTACGTTATGATTTCTCTGCCTCAAGGAATAACATTTAGAGAGCGCTGTGAACTCTTAAACGACACCGCACATCGGCTACTGTGGGTCTAAGATGAGGGACAAGAGGTGGGAGTCATCATTTTCACCCTGCCTTGCTCTCCCCTTGCTGTTCTCTGAATAGGGCTCATTTCCATAGCTCTGATTTGAATTTCTCCCTTTGTGGTGACCGCACGGAAAAAATGTGAGGGCAGCAAATGGCATGGGATAGCAGATCTCCACACACAAACATATTTGATCTCTGGTTCGGATCTAGTTGTATTTGTGTTTGTGTTTGTGTTTTTTTTCTTCATTAGAACGGTTCAAAGCAAGATATTTGCACTTACGAGAAGGAGGGAACATTGAAAATGCATCTGTGTTCTGTTTTATGTAGACTTAATTACAGTCCACACATCACACACACCACAGTGTTCATTTGTTTTATATTATACTGTATGATTTTCAGTCAAGATATGGGGTATGAATGTGTATTGGCTTCATTTCACTGAAATATAATCTTTGGTGCAAACCAAAAAAAAAAAAAGAAAGTCTCTAATTTAACACATTCTGTCTGCTGTCACTCCACGGCAGTTGCCTTTAGGGGAGCCAAATAAAGGTCACAGCATACTTTGGGAGATTCACTCAGAGTACCACTTACAGGTAATGGCAGTATTCTTCAAGCCTTTCACATAAAGGGGTTCTCAAGTACCCCTTAAATCACTGGTCTCCTTCCAACATGCACCTTTATCAAATGGAAACACCGTTTCCATCCTGGCCATTTTGTAAAATTCCTTTACTAATACGCTGTATTGATTTTTCTGCTTTGAGACAATTATGATCTCTTTATTTGCATATGCAATATATTTTGTATTAGGTAATGAGGTTGTTATTTTTAATGTTTGAAGTGTATTGACTACTTTTCCAACTGAACACTGACCTACCCTCAGAATTTTGATTTGATTACCAGCGACCTAGCTGATAACTTTCATTTTTGCTAGCTTGTGACAATTACCCATCCATTTCTCCAAATATGTTTCTTATAAGAAAATGTGTACAGTTGAGTTGACGATATCTGAACAAAACCCCTGTTATTCTGTGTCTGTGTTTTTGATGTGAAAGGTGAGTCGGATTGAAACCTGTCCAAGTAAGGTGGACTCTCTGTTTACATAACTCTTTGACCCCACCCCCTACTCCTCCACCCTCTCCTAATTTCTCTAGGGTGGCAATCGACCCGTTATTAACCCCTATACAAGAGAGGGAGAGTGAGATCAAGGGAGGATATGATTGGTGGAGGTTTGATACTTTGAATTGACACTGCGTCGTATTATTCCTGAAGTATGTGAATGTTTCAGGGTATGTGTCACTATCACCTTAAAGTCAACTAACACCTCTATCTTTATTGAACTGTGGCTAGCTTCATCTCCTTTAATTTCTTTTGGTTTCTTACTCTCAGTTTGGTTTCTATTTGCAAAGGAAAGGGCTGAAGAAGATATACAAAGTACAGACTTCTCAGAATTTGTGTACAACCCTTGCATGTCACACATTATTATTTAACTATTGTTGCATGCTTTTCACTATTCAGATTTAGATCGCTAAATACTTATTTCCTATTAAAGAAGGATTAAAAAAGAGATACAAGGGGCAAAGGCAGAATTAAGTTTCAAAGGCGAACAAATCTCTGAAAGTCTGATGCATAAGCTGCACATTAATATGGAGGCTTTTCTCACCATGTCATTATCTGTGAATATGGGGTAATGCTACGACAAAGGATTCAGACAATTATACTCTTTTTCAGACTCCTTACTCCTCCTACTTGACTTTAGTACTTGCCATGTAAACCAAAACGGTGCCTGTCAAGCCAAGCGTATGAATACATTTTACAAATATATTTGGCTAATTAAGTTAAATTGAGCAAACCACTGTAAAATAAAAAGGCTAATTATCAAGTTAATTTTGCAGACACTCTTTCATCCCATCTCATTTCATGTATTTTGGAGCAAAGTAAATATAATTCCGATTTAGTTTTGGTATTATTTAAGATATAGTTTTGTTTGAAATACCTGTATTTTTCTCATTGATGTGTCACTAACAAAGGAAATGTCTCATTTTGTCTCTCCCCTACTTTCTCTCTTAGCATCATCCCACAGTCATTACTATCCAGTTCACAACAGTGGACTATCAACAAACAACTAACTAGCAGACAATCAGTGCAGACCATACCATCCTATGAAGAACACATTTTATGTATCCCTGCTGGCAGATGCAAAGAGACCACCTAGTTGAACAAAACACTCTGCTCCTGGTAAACACTGGTGCCATGGCAACCCCCAGAGTGCACCGAGGCAAATCTCCATAGTCTTTGTGTTTTGGTGCATGTGTGTACTTCAGCATGTGTGAGGGACAGGAGAGGAAGACACTGTGGTATGAAATAGAAGGACATATACACACTGTTCTGTGTATAGATTGTGGATAAAAACATATAATCCTAGAAATACAATAGTACAAAGAAACTGGTGAAATAGAGAAATCTGGAAGATCATTGACCTTCTTTGTGCATTACAAAAGACCTGACTCATATCCTGCATTTAAACATGAACACTTGCTGATTTAAAAAAAAAACTTCCAGTTCATTGAGCATAGAAATTCCTAATTAACTTACATTAGCAGACACCAATCATAGATTCCTGCACCCAATTTACAAAAAATTGTGTAGGTAAATAAATCAGCAAGTACGCCTATGAAGTTGCTCGACATTTTAATGAATAATTTATGTTCATTAGATTTCAGTCTCCTCGGGCAACTATGTGGACAGGTGCAATCAGAGGCAAATTTGTTTCATTTTGGCTGCATGTAAAATTTCTCACAGTGACAGCGGTGTTATTAGCTTGTATTGGTTTGAGTAACTCAAACTGAAAGTATTCTCATTTGTATTACCTAAGACTAAAATAATCAAGCTAGGCTACTGAACAACATCATTTAGATTAATCTCTTATCTAAATTGATAGCATAGAATAAAAATATTATAGTAAAAACTAATATTGTAGACTTGTTATACTTTAATATAATTAGTTACATAATGGTAACAATGAAAACATAGGAGTTTGTGAAGAAGGGGAAATCATCAAAACCAAACTTATTTAAATACTTAAGTAAAACTATATATAAATGCATTAAAACATGTCAGCTCAGAATATATAAGACCAAAAGACACAAAATAATATTAAACTAAAATGTACCTTTTGCAGGTCAAGGTGCATGGAGAATTGTGTCCTGTATTGTCCTTCATAAGTATGGCATAATGTCTATTTTAACACCACATTCTATATATTTTGGAATGCCCATTATCTTTCCCTAATTTGTGGAATTGTGGATTTGTGGAAGCCCAGGCCCCATATCTGGATGCCTTGAAGCATTTGCATAAACCCCCCTCTCAAGCAAGCTTCTTGTTAGCTCTTCATGTCCACATTAAAAATTAACCCAACTAGCATGTCAGGGTTGAGGCCAAAAACCTAAATGCCTTGAGAACCTGTACTTACAGTTTTTTCTAATTGCTTATACACTAAAAGTGATTCTTGAGGCACAATCATTGAAACCATTAACACTTGCCAATGCATTTACCAAGTGTGCCAAACTGAATGCACTCTGCATTACACTCAGTTTGTAATTTTATAATAATAAAGTTTTTTTTAAAAATGGCTTTTGGTATTTCAGCCATGTCATGGGCAGCTGCTCTGTTTCATCTCGTGCCTTAAACTTTAAGACTAAACCCCTTATATGCAAGCATGAAAGATAATTGATCAAATAGGGAAGTTGGTGTAGTATTCTTGCAGAAGTTACGAGTTCCCTTTACAGTGTGAAATGTTCTGGACATTTTAAACACAGGGACTATGATCCTACATAATATATTTTACACCACTCAACATGCACGCCAAACCTCTCCAATTCCATGAAAGACACTTTTAGTTTAAGACCGGAAGCATGAAAATGGAATCCAGTCCATCTTTCAATCCTTCTGCTTATCTGTTTCTCTCCCATTTGTCAGAAAGCACTCTCACGCTCCACCTGAGTGTCAGAGACAGGATGCTCTCACGAAGGAGGCGAGCCTGTCGTGTTAGGTTCTATTCCACCCCGTCACAGCCTATGGTAGACAAGCCCGGGTTTTTTTCTCAAAGCAGCCGCTTCAAAATGCAGCAAACATTGAAAGCCCTCATGGGTGGCCGACCTTGGTCCTGTGATAACCCCTAGCAGGTGTCCTGTAGTCTAGGTCACCATTCAGATGTCTATGTGAAATGATAAGGTCGTACAATAGCTTAACAACAGAACAAAACACTGTTTGCAGGTATCCTCCTCTTTTATGTTCTAAGTTCAATAGAAATGTCTTTGCATCTAATGTGTAGTTTTTACCAGGTTTTTGAATGGAACTTTATGACTTATTGGGTTTCTTCAATATAGTAATGGAAAATATAGAAGCCTGCTTGAAACTGGTACTGGTTTGTGTCATTGCAGTTTGGTGTGACCTACTTTTTTTCCCTATATTCGTGAATGTTTAATATCTTGTCTTTGTATCACAACCATACTAGGCTTTGTAACATCGTTGAGTGCTAACATTGCATTAAATTTACAGAAGTCATTGCCATCACATTAGCCTACATTCTAGAAGTAAAGTTAGGACTGATACTTAATAAACATGCTCACAAAAAGTCCAAATAAGGCTGGTATGGAAGATTCAATTTTAGTGCATGAACACAAGTTTGAAAAAATACACTTGATGAAATGAATAAATCATGCATATAAATATTACATTTTTATAACATTGGGATTGTTGTACTTCTTCGGAAACCATCACAGTAATGACCAGTCTTGAATATTGAGAGAATTAGGATTGAAAGGGGTTTTATGAAATTGTGGAGAGTGATGGAAACCAAGGGAGACCAAGCATTACCGACAGCACATCTGCTGGGTCTCATCCAAGAGCCAGAGCTTGAAAACACCCTCCTTCAAACTCATGCTGTGAAGTGAAGTAGAGTGATGTGCATCTGTATATGTGTCAGGGAGGGTGTGTGTGCGCGCGTGTGTGTGTGTGTGTGTGTGTGTGTGTGTGTGTGTGTGTGTGTGTGTGTGTGTGTGTGTGTGTGTGTGAGTGTGTGTGAGCGTGTTCCAATGTTAGTGTGATGAGGAGAGTGGTGAGAGAGAAAGGGTAGCTGGGGTGACGCACTATAACTGCAGTGTCTGGTACCAGTCCTGTCAGTGATTGATACTTCTGTCAGGGCTGTTCAAAGTAATGACACAATACACACAGCTTTGTGTTTGTGTTACCTAGCAGCAGTGGCTGGTATTCCTTGGACCGGTGGTTTCCTGGACAGACCAAGTTTGAGCATGAGAAAAGGTTGTTTCCATTTCCAAAAAAAGCTTTTTTTTGGTTACACGTAGAGAGCAGTTTTGGGTGTGACTAATCACTCTTTTGTTTTTCAGAGAGTTCAGGCACATTCTAAAGTGATTAAATGTTATTTCTGGCGTAAAAAAAAGCATATAAATATGTATTTATCAAACTTTTACGCAAGACTGATCCTCAGCCAAATCAAACCTTTTCCTTATCCTACAGTAACACCAATTCTATAATTTTAAACAAAAAATGTACACAGGGAGCTTTGTAATAATTTACAGTGAGGCGTCAACGAAAGTTGAGTACTGAAAGAGAACGTCAGAGAAATACGGTGTGTGTTTGATCTTACACTGCCATCTAGTGAAAACATATAAATAGCATTTTAGCAGATAATTATTTGAAATGTCTTTATTATTATGTCTGTTTCCACCGTTCATCCAAAGAATTGAATGCTTAATGTGGTAATGTGTTGTCCTTCATTTACTAAATAAAATGAAAAGGGAACTATATAGAGATTAAACCATTGTCTGCCCTCCACCTTGGGCCATTTGCACAAAAACAAAACCCAATAAGTATGTAATACATTTTCAGAAATCAAAATACAAAATAAACAATAATAATGTGGAACATTGACATAAACAAAACCTTTGTATGTAGTCGAAATGTTATTCACGTTAAATCACTTTAAAGCAAACAATTACAAACAACAGGCTGCCGGCTTTTCTGCTGAAATATTTTTTAAGACTTATACATCTACCAAGCTCCTCCCTACTTTAAAACAACCACAAGCAGCGTAAACAAATGCGGTACGTGAAAGGAACCCCATTTCTCGTTTCAGTAGTAATACTGGAAAGTTAGAGTAAACAAGTCCAAATAGACTGGTACGAGGAGTCATTTTGCTTGTAATTGGGGCCTCCCTCTGACTGTCTGTGGGCAATTCTGAGTCCATTAGCAGGCTGGTGGGTGCCAGGCAAGATGGCTGGTGCAGACAGGCCCATTCCATTTGGCAGGGTCAGTAGAGGAGAGGAGCAGAGATTAGATATTAACCAGTTTCTATTACTGCAGGGATGGACAGGTTTTAGAGTGGGGTGGAGTGTGGCTGTCCCATTTCATTACTGAGGGCTCCTCTGCACTCCAGCATGAGGTTATATACATGAGGAAGAGAGGACACAGTAGCAAAGAAAATTATAACTGAAGAGAGAAAGAAAATAGGGAGGGAAGAAAGTGTACTAAGGTAGATGTCAATGAGAGTTTGCACTTGTGGAAATGTGAACAATACTTATTTGTATTTGTGTATCCTTTCAGCAAAGAAATAAGCAGGGAAAGATATGGCATAAGAGATGTGTGTATTTGGCCTAAAGTTCTGTTTCAGTCTTTGGTTTCAGAGTGAGTTCAATCAATCTTTTGAGGAAGACAACAAATTGCCTTGAAATTAAACTGCTGGGGGTACATTTAAATTATGTAATAGTAAGAATACATTTTGTTTATATTTAAAACCATTTATAGATATTAGTCATTGACCGATTTTAAAAATTAACGTAATTTAGCAATTAAATCAGAATAAATATTTTTTTTAAGAATTCAAAAAGGAAGACCGTTTCAGAATGATTTACTGTAGATTGTATACAAAAGATTTAGCTATATTGGCTTTGCTATGAGCTATGTGGAAGATAGGGTCATGTATAAATATGTGAGAGGGCTATGTTTAAAGATTTACTAAGCCTTGTTTAACTTTCCATTCTGTGTGTTTTCTACACTACACTGTAGCCATTTCATTGTTGCACATCATTCTGCATCACCGTAGAATACAATTCAGTCCTACAATAGCAGGTATTTGTTCCTCCGTGAACCAAAAGTGTAGTTCTGTGAAGTACATGCAATACAGTTTTGATGTTACTGTACTGTGCACAGTATGACAGTACAGTATGTAAAAAATAACCTACCCAATTAATCATATTTTTGCATTTTCTACAGTACTGCCAGACAATCTCCTGAGGGTGAAAGGCAATGTCTGTCCACCCAAGAACAGGAACTGGCCATATTCAACACATAGTGGGGCGGCTGTGGCTCTGGAGGTAGAGTGGGTCATCCAAGGGTTGGCGGTTCGATCCCCAGCTCCTCCTGTCATGTAGCGACAAGCGCCTTGCATGGTGTGTGTGTGAATGAATGGATGAATGAGAGGCAACATTGTAAAGCGCTTTGTTCCATTCCGGTTGAGAAGTGTTATATAAATGCAGTCTATTTGCCATATAGCGTTGGCAAGCAACAGTATCCACCCCATCCCTTACATTACCATATATTTATTTACCATTTCATTGTAGGGCTTTCTATTATGGAGTTCGTTGAAATGCGAGTAGAGCGAGTATTGTAAACTTGAAAATATTTCACAGAAGGATGTGAGGAAATTAATAACGTATACAAAGTAGTAAAGACAGCAGTGTTTTGTATAAAGCATAGCTTTGTGTGGTTGCTGCTTTAAAGGATTTATTCAGATGGAGCACGTTTGTATCATTTCGGACAAAAATACCATTTTGCAAAAGGATTGTTAGGTTTTGATTGCAGAGTTTAATTTTGACATAGAAGTTAGATGTTTGGCTCCAAGTGTTGTATGTTATGCTGTTTGTGTCAAATTCTACAACAAGTGTGTAAGCGATTTGACATAAACTGTAATTATCCTTTTTTGGCATCTCATTGTAATACTTGCCCAATGGTAGGCACTAGAGGTACTGAATAATATGAAGCAATAGTCCCCCTTAAACTGTGCAAGGCAAGAAATGTAGTCATTATCCTAGCTTAGGCTTCAGTGAGAGGGCTAACCGCTATTATGCTGTTCCTATATTGGTTTACAATGTGGATGTGCAACCACTTTCAGTTCATGAAAAGGTTAACAGAACATGTTCTCAACGTATGTATACATTGGCCATCTAATCAAGTACACATTAACATTAGTAAATGGCAAGGGAATTGGCAATGTCATGATCATTGTAAATACATATTGCTATTTATATTAAAACATATTGAACTACAGTTTGTAACTATTTACAATTCCTATTTGCATACCTATTCCTGCTTCAAATGCAATTATAAAGCTATTGAAATTACATGTGACAGTCATGCACTCCAATTTTCCGCCAGATGGTGACACTGTTAACCACATTTGACAGACAAAACACCTCAAACATCAAAGATAAACAAAATACCCCTTTACTTCACAATATACTTGCCTCATCGCCGTGTCCTATGCCTATGGGTTATAAATTATGTTAGGGCATATTATATATTAACGATAAACTAATTTATGAGCACCCAAGTAAAACTATAGACTACAACGTGTTATTTATACCTGTTCAATATGTGTCGGATGTTAATCTAGAGTTTGTTTTATTTCATCATGCAAGTGCATAATGATTTTTAGGACACACAAAATGTATTTGCTGCCATGATGATCAGTCGTATTGGATATTTGATCGATAATACGAATTCAGCGAATCCTAACATATGTGATCTGTTTGGCACATGGCCCGACTGGGTGGAGCGAGGCTGGCTACTGCGCTGTTTTGCAGCCTGGTCCATCTACCAAGCAAGCACTAGTGTTTACGCAGCAGCCGCGAGGGACAGACCTCGTGTCTAGTGCTAGCCTACATCACCAATGTTTTAGGAGAAGTGTATTTGTGGACTCTTTTTGGTGGACCTTGGTTGCATATTCTGATGGGATTACGTTAATAATAACTGAAAGGCATTTTTACTAACGCGTAATTTCTATGGTAACGATACCCTCTGGACAGCCGACGTGCTGGTAGGAGACAAGTGCGCAGTGCTTCCTTAAAGACAGAGACGAATAACACATAAAGACTGTGCTTCTGAACAAATCTTATTATTTGCAACATCAAAATCAACATTAATTTGTCCTGCGAGTCTAAGTTTATATGGTCTCAGAATGGGATTTTAAATTGACTGTGTGAGGAGAATGCTAATGAACGTCGCGCTGCGTCCTACCGACGCGCGCACTCTTCGTCGCAGCTGAGGGCGACAACGAAGGTAATCATTCAGTCCGAGCGCACAAAGGTTAGCCTATCTGAGAGACTTGAAACTGTATGAATATTATATTTTTCTATTCATCCATGAAATAAGCGAAACAATAAAATACATTTACACGCTTTGCTATCATATAGTGGTGTGATTAAAGGGACCGGACCTCCCCTTCACCTGCTGTAGAAAATGGGCAACAGTTTCTCAAATATATCAGCCTTCCAGTCTCTCCATATTGTGATGCTAGGACTGGATTCCGCTGGTAAAACGACAGTTCTTTATAGACTAAAATTCAACGAATTTGTCAACACTGTGCCAACTATTGGATTCAACACAGAGAAAATCAAATTGAGTAATGGCACCGCAAAGGGGATCAGTTGTCACTTCTGGGACGTAGGAGGCCAGGAAAAGCTGCGGCCCTTGTGGAAATCCTACAGCCGATGCACTGACGGAATAATCTATGTTGTGGACTCTGTGGATGTTGACAGACTTGAGGAGGCAAAGACTGAATTGCATAAAGTCACCAAATTTGCAGAGAACCAAGGGACACCTTTGCTGGTAATAGCTAACAAGCAGGACCTGCCCAAATCGCTTCCAGTGGCGGATATTGAAAAACAGCTTGCTTTACATGAGCTTACCCCGGCAACAACATACCATGTCCAGCCTGCATGTGCCATAATTGGAGAGGGACTTCATGAGGGGATGGATAAACTCTATGAAATGATAGTTAAAAGGAGAAAATCCTTAAAACAAAAGAAAAAACGATAACCTACCCCTGTCAATGGGCAATGTACGCCTATCACACATAATTACTGTAACAAAATGCTATTCGGGTATGCCATTGTTGCCCTAAGAAGAGGTTTACTTTGCAGTGATTTCTGTTTTTCAGTTAATGTGGGTTATTGTCAAGGTAGCTGACGCTGTGAACCCTGTTGAATGATGATTTTGCACACAAGCAGATGCTTCTGTGTGTGCTGTCAATTTACCAAGGTTAACCAAATAGAACACTTGAAAATTCTTCCATCTTAGGGAACAACAGCATTGCGAAAGAAATAACACGGGCTGGCCCGTTAATTGCTGCTTTACCATTGATTTTCAACCTAGCTGGACATTGTATTTGGAAAAAAGCTTACTGTAGTATGTAATGGACGTTTGAAAAGCGTATTTTCTATCAACAGGTCTTCGGTGAATGCTTATCTTGAAAATAAGTTTCAGTTTGCACGGGACTGAAGCCACAATAAAGTTGGTACATGTATGTTGTTAAGGATGTAACTTAATGCAGATAATGAGAAGGTTTGGAGCATTGAAGTAGCCTTTACTATGCGTGGTGGACTGAGAATAACATAGCCTGTAACATGGCCCACCACTTTGCACTTTTCATTTCCTAACATAATAGTAGAGTACTACACTGTACAGAAGAGCAAATCCAGGCTGTTTATGTACTAGAAAGCCAAATTGAAGTATTTTTGGAATATTAAAAGATTTAAAAGCAATGTGGTTGAATTTGTTCTTTTGCGATTATGAAAGATAATAATGTTTTGGAAATGGAAATATCAACAGAGGGCTTTGAGAAGGTACGCTGAACTTTTGACCTGCTTGATTGAATCATCTTTCCTTTTACTCTCTCCCAAGAGGAACTTACACTTTATAAGTTTGCACCTCAGGGCAATGGATGTAAGTTTATGGTTGTTTGTTCAAAAGAGCTTACTGAATGTTAATGGTCCAATTCTACGACCGGTAAGTTTGAAGTGCTTGTAAAATTCACCACAAAAGAAAATGTATAGGCGGTAACCAAATAATTAGTTTATTGTGGAAATATTTTCCAGATTGGCCATTTAATCTAATCTATGTATAAAACATAAACAGCTAAAATGACTATAACATATATAGGAATGCACTGCTAATACATGACAGATGCAACTCAAAAAAAAGGTGATCATGACATATACTGCATGAAAAAACTAAAACGTTATTTTTCAAGCAGACACAGGCATTTATCTTCTTTTTCACTGACAATATTTTTCGGTCAATAAGGACTACTGCATTGGCAAGAGCTATAGCTGTTCATGTTATTGTAACAAGTTATGATAATTTGTGTTTATGGGTCTGTCAGTGAATTTGTGTGTCTGAGGCTTGAGTGTGCCTTGTTTAGTCATGATGACTGCACATCTTGATGGTACACAGTGTTAGAGAGTGACTCAGAATACAGGAGTATTCCTAGGAAAGACCCCACTAAGTCACTGTGGAACCACCACAGAACAGAGCCAGCACTGTCAGCCCATTTCTATGGTAACCACACAAGGCAAAAGCAACTCAGTCTAACCTCTGGGATTTTGTGTCATTGGCTCTAGAGCTATGTTGTTCTTGTCTGGTCTGGTGTTTCCTTCCCAGAGACAACATTGTTTCCCAATTTTAACCTTGAAAAGCAGTCCCACGTTTTGCTCTAGGTGCAACGACATTGAGCCAGTAGTTTTTTTGCAGATTGTTCAGTTTTGTAAACTATTTGCAGTGTATAGCTTACAGGTTTTACCTCAGCCTAATCTGTGGGTGAATGTTTCTTGGAGCAAAGGTCATTTGTCATGCCATAGATTTTACACTCAGTTTAGTGCGTGTGCTAATAAGTGGGAGATTCAGAGGTGATGTCAAGGAATTCAATATCCATTTGTCTCTTACCATTCAACCCTAGTAACAATTAAGTACCCATTTCCGCCATTTGTTTCACTCCTCTCACATTTTGTGGGGCGTGATTTAACTTGTTGTCAAACTATCTATCAAGATAGTATTTGTATTGATAAATCAGGCTTACTGTAAAGCAGCTGTATTTAGTTTCTTATAAGAGGTGCCTTTGGCTACCTCTACGGTTATATGCAAAATGCCACTGGTCTCTGTGTATCGCTAGCATGATCAACGACTAAGCGCAAAGTATGGGTCCTGATTTAGTAAGGCACTTCCTTGTGCCATATAGTAAATCGTCACAGTTTCGCGGGAGATCACGCCCGGCGGCAGACAACTTTTATGTTGAATATTGAGACTTGAAGAGGACTGATCTGAACAGCGATTTTTTCAATATCTCCCATATACATTACAATGTGCAAACTGTATAAAGGTATTGAGAATACGTTAATACAAAAAGTTGCTTACAGTGGCTTTAAATGCTCCCTCATGTTACAAGTCTACACCTTTTCTCTTTATGAAAATGTCAGAAAACTCTTGACCCTGCTCAAATTACAACGTCAAATGAACACAGCTTCCTGTGGTGAGTTATTCAATGTCAAGACATACACAGTTGCCCCACTGGTTAAGCAGATGGCTCATCATTTTCTAAGCCCTTCTCCCCAACTGGGTGCTAATGAAATGCTAAATGTATCCGTTTGTAATTATTTACTTAGCTTGATTCTTCTTTGCTCTAATAATTATTCTCTAGACAGTTGACACTATAAAAAAATGCACACAACTACACACGATGGCACAATTATATGTCAATAGCTTGCTGTTGCCAGGGATACAGTCCGAAATACCGATGGGAACAAAAAACAGCTATTAATAAGGGAATTATTATTTTATTAGCCATATATAATAGGGGGGTGCACCTTCGTCTCCTATGTCAGTGAGTACTTGGCCCAAGGATTCTATTTGTGGGACATATACATTTTACTGAAAGACAATGCACTTACAACATGGCAATGTATCTGACTCAATTGTAATACAGATGTGCTTAGGTAGTTGGTTAGGGGATGGTGATATGCAGCATACATTAACATCATATGTTGCAATCAAACTGCAATACTCACACTCTGTAAGGCTTAATATGAGGGAAACATTGGTTTAGCCCATACCTCTTTGATCATATACATACCTATGTGAATAGGGCACTGGTCACATCAACCTACCATCAATCACAATTTAAGAAAAAGGGAGTGCAGTCTAAAGCTGTTGTTTATTAAGGAAGTGAGTCCCGCAATCTTATATGCTAAACTTTACATTGTACAGCCAATGCTGATGGATAGGAACATTTTAGCGAACAAAACTATGAAAAAGAAGGGGGAGTTATAATATTGCACATGGAAGACAGGTTTATGGGTCAAAAACACACAGAACATCAACTGGCCTACAGTGTTTTGTCACACTATATGGCAATATCCAATGCATTATCCATGGGAAAACATTCCCTCCTGAAGACTGAAGGATTCTTCCCAGGACACTCTGTCCCAGGACATGCTATTTTGTTTCAGTGTGCATTTGTGAACCCTGCTCTCCCACCTTCTCTTTGTTTTCCTTGTCCCCTCCTTCTCTTTCTCTCTTTGTTGTTTTCCTTCTGTACCCTAATTATCTACTCAAAGCAGCTCTGGAGTTGTTGTGTCAGGCAAGGCAAACTGCTTATTTAGCATTTTTACAGAATTGTACTGTTTGGCCAAATTCACCAGTGTTTCATATAGGACACAGATAGCATTCCTGTTGGTGTTTGTATTTACAATAAAAGTGTTTATGAGGCTGTTGTTAAAAGTAACATGATTTGGAATATGTACATCCATCTACTTTCCGATATTTATTTTCTCAGTCTTAGGTGGCAAACATAAAGCCATAGCCTCTGGTATGTGCTGATGTGTTTGTGACTAAGCCAACATGATGTTTCATGTGATGGCATGCTTTCTAAGCTTCAGGCTATTGTTTTTCCAGAGGGTTCGCAGCAATGTATTGTTTGGGTGGTCTGGTCTATACTCATATATAGGTCATGCTCTGAATGCATGTGTTTTTTATGTATGTGTGTATTTGCTTATAGCACGTCTGCACATTTGCATCTGTTTTCAATGTGCTTATTCTCAGAGGTCTGCCTTAAATATTTGAGATAAGGACTAATGACAATGTTTTGGATAGTGCTGGCTTTGAGATATTCTACCACACTGTCATAATGTAGTAAGAATTATATATTTAACAAAAGTAACATCCAGCAAATATTTCGCTACAATCTATCAAGGATAACCCCTGTTACCATGTCTCAGCCCCAGTGTTGTTAATTCAACAGAGGTAGTGGGGGAGGGTGTTTTTTTCTGATGGAGGGAGGGTGGGAGGGGGATGACAGTAAGGGGGTGAAACGACGTGTGGGGGAGGGGAGCCGCAGTCACTAGAAAGAGAAATGAACAGAAGTTATATGGGCTCCTCTTGACACAAAACAACTTGTTCTGAGGTCAGGAAAGGGTTAATCAATCAATCCATTCCCACACATGTCTTCGTGGACAGACAGATGGACAGACAGGAAGGTTGCAGGCAGACCTTTCAGACCCACATTGACTTACTAGTGTTTGACAAATAACATCAAGTTGACATTGTTATACAGTCTCTTTGGAAATGAATGACACAATTCCCATGAAAAACCGCATACTTTGACATTGTTAAATTGTTATGATTTATCCTAGACGTACACAGAAAAAAAACTAAGTAAAGGGAACATAAGACGTCACTACCCAGATATTCTCACTGAGCCTGCATGGCACATTATTGGCTTTCTAGTCAGTAGCTGATGGATAAGTAGTGTTTGCATTGTTAGCAATGATTAACAAAATGTGATAAATGGTAAACTATTTGTTTAAAGCTAAGTAATGAATTGTATTCCGTAGAAAAGGTACTTACTATAGTAAAAACACTTGTAAGCATCCCATAGCTAACACAAGCTAAGCTTCAGTATAGTGCTAGGCAAGAATGCAGCCTGCACAGTCCCAATGAGTTGGCCATGGGTAAGGCATAACAATGACGGTAGACTTTTAGGTGTCAAAATATGTATATTTGGAGACAGCATAATAATGCCTGCGCCGCTAGCTTGCTTCTGCAAATGGCTAAAGAGGACCGAAAGAGGGGTCCAGTCACCTGGCCAATTGTTTAAATAAACATTATCTGTCAAGGTCCTGAGAGCGCAGTGTACCCGCCAGTTCATTTGTCCATGACCTTTTCAGGGCCGGTTGATATCGGAGTCTGACTGGCTGAATGACCCGGCAGGCAGGCTGGCAGGACTCTCGGCTCCCAGCATGACAAGCTGCTCGGCTGTGGCCCAGGGCATTTAGTCTGGTGAGTTGCAGTCTCGCCGGAGGAGGATAAAGTCTTAACACAGTCTTGACTGGAAGCGGTGGGTAAACTCTGGAGAAAAAACATTTTTTCCCCGCCCAGTCTACCCACACACACACACACACACACACACACACACACACACACACACACACACATACAAGAGTTGAATCTTATGATCGGGATTAGTGTATCATCCTGTGAGGAGTTAGGGATGTACAGCAGTGTGGAAGACTGATTTAGACATGTGTATCTGAAAGGTCTGTGTGTGTGTGTGTGCCATTCTTCTGTACGTATCTTTTGTATTGATCCCGTGCCTTACTTTAGCCTTGACTTGTAGACACTGGAGACACTGCTGATGAATGTGCTCTAATGGTGCACAGTTTAGTCTGTGGCTCCAGGGAGCCATGCCTCTATATGGGGAGATGGACTTCAGGGACTCGTGCGAACACAGCCCCGCTCACAGCATTACAGCCCATTCATCTTAGCACCAAATCTTCCTCAACCGCTGACACACACACCATCACACATAAACACATGCACGCACTCACACACACACACACACACACACACGCACACACACATATATATGTATATATCTATACAGATGGAAATCACAATCACTTGTTCTCCCTTCCCGTCCAGTAATGTGTGGATGAATTATGCATTTAATCTAATGACAAAGGCAGCCTGTCCAGTGGTGCATAAGTAAGCAGCAGCTCAACCAGTCAGCCGGTGGACATCCATCCTCTGCAGGGCCCTGCCTGGGACCCATCCACTATTCACTGGGCGCCACAGAGATTGGACCAGAGAGCTGATAATGAGCTTGATTTTCATAAAAGATATCATGATGAAGTTGCTGTGTAGAAAAGGCCTACTGTCTTTCCATTTTGTACGTGAAGTGTGTTTACAAAGGTCAGATAATCATGTTCTAGAAGCTGTACACTTCACACATTGCTGCATCAAAGAAAGTAAAGTAGCTTTTGGATCTCTGGGTTAAACAATTCATTTGAAAAGAATAGATGTGGTTAGCGGTTTGTTTTGCATTTTGTTTTGTATCTCTGAAGATTAGGTACTGCTTTGCTACTGGACTGAGGGCTGACCACCTGTTCATGAGGTGTGATAAGCTCTTTAATGTAAACTAGGGCTATACCTTTTTTTGCTTTAAACGTGAGTCATACAATTTTACACATAATCCATAATTCAACCATAAGCTATTGTAGTAAGGGCAGCAGATATTTACTACGTAATATAAAGAGGTTTTCTGTCAGAAAGTTATCTGGCTACATATTGTATATTTTACAGAGTAGTTCCAAACTGAACTGGGCTAATCTGTTCTTGCCTGGCTGCTTTTTATCTATACTACAAAATACAAAACTATACAAAATGAAAACACAAACGGAACAAATTAGAATAATCTGGCTAGACTTTAAATCACCACTGCTGTGTGAAAATCCCTGAAAGGGTTGGCATGGTATTATTGCAACAGGAGGTTGGGAGAGCTTCCCACAAGTCTACAGCCTGCAACCAGCAACAGCTGAGACAAAAAGCATTTCGTTCGCTGAGTCCTGCTGGGCCAAGCAGGGGAACTTCTTTCAGATGGAAATAGAGCAGTCTTTTGTTGCCCTAGATTTTCTGCCTTCCCTCTGCCACTCTTCCCACTCACTGTCTCCTTCTCTTTTCTTTAGTTCTGTCACTCCTTGCACCTTTCTAAGGGAGCCCTGTGTGTGCAGCTCTCTCTTTTTATTACCTTTACTCTGTCTTCTGTTGCCTGGTTCTATCACACACCCAATGCCGATCTCACAAACAGGACATTTAGATATTTTTGATATCAACACATATTTAAGTGGTGAATGGCAGTGTTCAGATATATTACCTCTAATTTCCCACATCTGCACGAGGTTGTTACAGTAGGGTTCTATTAGATTGAGCTTAATAGCAATACTATTGTAGTTTGTCCTGCTCTGAAGCATAATCAATGATATGTGACTCACTTTGATGCTCTTTAGTCAATGTGATATCAACTTGTCACATATTGTGACATGTAGCAAAGACCTTGCTTTGACGTGAGACAAGATCAAACAGAAGGATTATCATTTCCTTTCTATATATCAACAGTATAATCGTTGCATTATGGGACACATTTTGGCAGAAGCCATGTTTTGAGTGGGTGACCTACTGGAAAGGTGACAGAAGGAGGTGTTGGCATGGTCCATAGCAGTCACAGTCTGTTTATGGCTGGAGACACCGCGTTGGTTATGTGTGGTCCAGTGAGTTTTACAATCTGACAAGACACAGACACAACACCGTTGTTGGTTTAAGTCGCTATGCCATCTAATATGTTTATTACCTCTGTTTCACACACCTGGACCTTAAGTGACTGCTTTGAACATGTCATTTATGACCTGTAGTTACGGTAATGTTATGTACTACTGCCCTAAGACGTCTTTGTTTCAAAGAACTTCAAAGACCCCTTAACAATCTTAAAACGTTGCTTGGGAGAGGAATGCATCCTACGTTTGCTGCACACAAAACGGACTGGCCCTCACGTTCAACATCATTGTACCACACTGTATGTCTTTATGCAACCAAAATGACTCAAAACAGATATCTGTCATAATCCCATGACTGGTTGAGGTCAGAATTATACGTCAAACATGAGTACGATGGACTCCCTCAGCAGCTGCTTCTCTTTCAGAAAAGGGAAGTCTCTTTTGACATAACTAAGTTCAACTTTTTGCAACATACTCTGTGGAGTGGCTATTTTACCTTCAACCTCTTGAAAAATGTGAGTTAAGCCAGAATCTGCTCTTCCCCAAGTTGATTTGGATATCGACTATATATAGTTATATAACATATGGCCTATAATGAACAGTGCTATGTTGTGATGTGACTCTCCTCTCTCTTTCTCTGTCCAGGTTGTTTGTCGTCCTCTAACCCATCTTGGCTAAATATCCTTCCTGTGAGCCATGTGGTAAATGCCTTATGTAGTGTGCAGAACATTCCCCCTGCCAGCCAGGGACATGGTGTAGTTTTCCTTTTTGCAGTGGTAAAGCTCCAAATGACAGGAAAGTAGGCTAAAATGGCCACTGGGTACAAGCTCTCCGGAATAAGTGCTGTTTCCGAGTAGGGGGGATAGGAGTTTCATAGGTCAAAGATCAGAGTTCACCGTGAGCTAGGACTGGTTGAGCAAACACTGCTCCAAACCAGGCAATGCATTACCTGTCATGTTTTTAGAATCTCGCAAGTTAGTTCCAAACACCAAACATTTTTCAGCAAATAAGTGTATGTTTGTGTGGGCATGTGTGAGAGCTTGTGTGTGTGTGTGTGTGTGTAAGAGAGAGAGAGAGAGATAGAGATAGAGAGAGAGAGAGAATCTTTGCTTAGTTTGAGAGACGGTTCAAAAGTTGGCTCTAAATGGACTTAATGGAATGACATGTATGGTTCAAAGCTACACTTTGAATGTCATCAATAAAGCTACTGCTTTAAAGTCCTAACAAACATATGATCCATCACCAAAAGGGACACTCTGGCTATTTCTAAGTTTATTCCATTACTTGACATGAAAGCTGGAAAACAGAACAAGGCCTGTCAACAAACAACTGCAACATGCCCTTCTGCTCTGATTATAAAACAGTGACAGTCAAGCAAAGTCATGCCAAATGAACTTGGCCGCCCCATTGAATTCCACTGTGGGTTATACAGTTTTTAACAAGGCTAATTAAACACAAGGTTAAAGATGGGGGTGGGATGGATTTTTACGTAAATCTTTGAAGAATTGACTTTCCCCTCAGTTCTTACGGTGGTACTGTGAGAATATGGATTACAATATTGTTGCTATTGCTAACAGCACACATACACTGGTACAGTGTTATTCAGAAAAAAAAAAAAAAAAACTTGCAAATATGCACAATTTGACAAGGCTCAGCTGTGGAAATGGTGATGCGCTCACACTCCTTTTTTCTTGTAAATGAGTTGGGACTCTAGATCACTCCCTGCAGAATGAGATGGAACTAGTTGTTGTGATATAAATCGAGTGACTCATGCACCAACAGTGTTGTTATAGTTTGGTCATGCTTTTCTTTTTGAATGTAGGCAAAAACATTGTAAAGATAAGAGCAAGCGTCAACTTGAGTTTCGTCTCACATGCTCAAAATATGCATGGGAGAGATTTAAGACAGGGATGTGGAGCCAAAGTGATTTTAAGTATTACGTGCAAGTCAAAAGCTCTCCTTAATGTTTTCTATGCTGAGAGTAACATGCATGGACCTAAATATTAATGGATATATTCCCACTAAGCACACATAGAAGGTATATAAAAAAACACTTAAAAACAAAATGTATATATTAATCATATATTTTTCCTCTGAAGCCAAAGCCCAACTACTTTAACTTGACCCTTATAAACCCGTGGTGTCAGACATAGCAAACACGGAGAACCAGAGTGGAAGCGAGACTGAAGCTTTTACTGAGAGAGTGTTTATGATAGCGCCAACAGGCGTGCTGGCCTGCTGTTGAGACTAATGAAAACATCACCAGGTTTGTTTGGTCTAGGAGAGCGTCAGCGTTTTCTTTGGAAAGCTGGTTACCGTAAGAGAGGAGGGAGCGGTGAGTGTCCCACAGTGCCTGTGTGGGGGAATAGGAACTTTGGGTTTCAAATGATGACCCACCAACCAGGATATGGATATTTCCAGACTAAACTGATGTTCAAAGGCTGCGTGGTTTAAACCCCCTTTAAGTGGAGTTTCTTATATGACCAAACAATATATGAATGTGGGCCATAAAGGGGGAAAATCAGATTGTTGGTTTGGAATAGAGTAATGCCAGGACACCCTGGTGTGTTATAAAGCTACAGACCTCTTTTCAGATAATAATTGCTGATAGCACTACGCTTTCACAGCCTTAGTAACTCAAGCCTAAAATCCCTCCTTTGAACCCCCTGCTGTGTTGCAAATTGAACAAAAGAGGGCCCATTATGTTTTAGAAAAAAGACAGTATGTTTTACACAAAAGACTTTGATTTTACCGGAGGAAGACGTGGACGTGAACGTGGATCTGGGAGATTTCAATTCAGTCTGTACAAACAGCTTTAAAGTTAGGCAGATTTGGGCCCCATGAGCTAACATATCAGCATTCTGTCCAGTTACTAATTAATGAATTGATTAATATGCTGCCTTGTCTGTTTTAAACCACATTTCATCTTTCCCTAATCTTACTTACGTCTTTGTTTTTGCACTAACAGCAAGATGTTGCTGTGGTCACAAGTGGAAAGTGAAAGAAGTTGAAATCGGTTGAAACGTGTGACTCCAGCATTCACACTTCAATATGAACATCAAAAGACAATTATCACTTGGGTAAAAAACAGTTAGCTACATATCATATTTATTTTCAGTAATTAAAATTACTAGTTTACGTCAGAATTGGTTTTCCAGTACTCCAAAGCTCTTGAAATGAAGTTGTAGAGTTGACTTCGTCCTCAGTAAGCCAAGTACCAAGGCACTATGCATCTTGGCTTGGGCACCGTAGGCACGAAGGCATTCTCGGTTGGCATTCTCTTAGGACTTGTAAGTAAACAAAGAACATGCATACTGTCATTGATTTTCATTGTCAATTTAAACCAGGGTTGTTTCTCATTTAGAGATGGGCTCCACTAATATTGCTTATCGTTAATGCTAGCTCATTATTTATTTAATTGATAATATTACTAGATATAATATTTTATAATCTTAACATTGACATGTAGTTTACATTTACAACACAGAAGGTTGACTATTAGTTGGACAAGAACAGCTGCTCAAATGCCATGGTAGAAGAGCTGTGACAAATGTGCAACATTACTGAACTGGGAAAGGGGAATTGGATTAAAGAGGGTGTGGTGTTGGTCACCTCAATTGTTTCATTATAAAAGGGAGTAAGAGGTTGACATAGCAACCAGTCAGCTGGTGACAGTCCATCTGTTTGTGTGGGTCAGGGTGTTTGGGGAGTATGGGGGAGACTATGCAGCCAGAGGAATGCAGTGGATTACAATTGAATAGACTCCTGTGGCCTTGCCCCCCCCCCCCCCACACACACACACACACACATACACACATTGCCTCTCCATAGAGACAGCTAATCAACACCCCTGTATTCCCA
>JAVQIZ010236302.1:0-50449 GCA_036023535.2 Galaxias brevipinnis | reverse complement strand
TTTTCACACCCCTCAATCACACACAGTCCTTCCTATATCTAACGACTAAAATATCTCGGTGGGCAGTGGCCCCATTATTCTTCTCTGTGACCCCCCCCCACTACTCCCTATTGTGACAGCACCCCCTGCTGGCTGTGACATTTAGCCCGCAGGGTTCGCCAATAGTGTGTCTGTTCCCATGGGGACGTCGTGAAGGCACACACACCACAGGGAAACTCACACCTATACGGTCACACGCGTACTCCTTCGCACAGACAAGACACACACACACACCCACACACACACACACACACACACTGTTGTCCAGATGCGGCCGCACCCGTGCACCTGCACACCCTCACAGTGACACACACACACACACTCAGACGTGTAGGGGTCGATATGTGCATGTTTGCGTATAAACGCAAATGACCTCTCTCCAACATAAATGTGAGCACATGAAAACCCGCACACACACTAATGCTTGCCCACAAGCACACAGACACACACACACACACAGACAGAGAGACAGACACACACAGACACACAGACAGACACAGACACACACACACAGACAGAGAGACAGACACACACACACACACACACACACACACAGACACACACACCCACGTGGAGAGAGTCACCTTGATCGGAGGTCCAGGAGAAGCGGCTGTGTCTCCCGCAATCCTTCAAAGGAGACACAAACAGCCCGCCACTGGCTCACTCACACTGGGAGGTCAGGGCCCCTTTTCATCTCCCCATTTGCTCTGCTAAGCGCTCCCGCTCTCCCCCCGCTCTCCCCCCACTCTCCTCCTCCTCTCCACCCGCTCTCCTCCTCCTCTCTTTCTTCTAGTGTTACCCAGCGGACAGGCTTACAGACAGTAGGCTGGTGTTGCCGCTACTTAGCGCAGATCGTTGACAACAGTCACAGCCCCACCACCCCCCACTGAGACCATCCGAGGGTTCCCACCATCGATCCACTCCAAGGAAAACCTGCTCAGGACCAGGGCTGCCTTTTCAGCCTGTCTCAGTGCCCATCAGAAGTTACACATCCTGTGGGGGATATGTGAGAGCTAAGGAACGACCGCCTAACACACCCTTAAAGGGAGTTCTCACATCCAGCAGCAGTGTCAAATGTTGCGTTGCGCAGTCTCTCCGTTATCACACTAGATGTGACCTGTGGCACAGTGTGGAGCCTGGTACTCACGCGCCTACAAGCCACATGCTCAGCACTGAGCTCTGAGCTGAGCACTGTGTGCCTGTGTGCATGTGTATGTACAAGACCTCTGTGCATGATCAAGTGAAGACCGCGTGTTGATCACACACACCAAACCACCTTTCATTTGACTGGGCGCGCACACACACACACACACACACACACACACACACACGAGCTAAACCTGACTTGTCAATCCTCTGACAGCTCATCAGCTAATGTTCATTACATATCTCACTGCATTCCAACCAGGAGAGCCCAATTTCACTCAACCTAGTCGAGAGAGAGAGAGAGAGAGAGAGAGAGAGAGAGAAAGAGAGAGAGAGAGAGACAGAGAGAGAGAGATACCAGCAGGGGAACTGGGCCCACTGGGGTTAAGTCTGATTAAATTAAGGCGTTGATATGATTATCAGCTCGCGGTGGGAGTTGAAGGACCTGGATTCGTATTCCGTAAAGGTGGCTGCTGGGATTTGGAGTGCTAAATCAAAGGAGACAGCCCTCCCCCCCGACATAAATAACCAACGTATGACGGCTGCCTCTGCTGACACACACCAGCCCTGTGCTAGGCACTACTGTATTTGGTACATATTTTTATTTTGCAGATATTAAACTGTATATCATCTGTCTGCCTACTTCACACCAAACAGCTAGATAGCCCCAAACCATTCTGAGTCATTCACTTGAATATTAAAGCAAAGCTGCCAAAAACTTTTGCAGAACTGGAAGCAGAATTTTTTAAATATTTCTTTACTTTCTGCTCAGACTACAACATGCTAGCCATATTTAATTTAACTGCTCTCTCCAATCTTAGTCCCATAATGACAATATTCACTTTTCTACAATGCGTACATCCATTATATGAGAGGCACAATGCTGCCATATCGATTTGGCAAACCATTACAAACCTGAATCCATGTCTACGTGACATAAACTTGTGCGTGCGTGTGCGTGCGTGCGTGCGTGCGTGCGTGCGTGCGTGCGGGCGTGCGTGGGTGGGTGGGTTGGTGTGTGTGTGTGTGTGTGTCTTACCCCTCCTGGGTGACCATCAGAGGCGGTGACGATCAGCCGGTACTGGTCAGTGGTCTCTCTGTCCAGAGGCTTGGCCAGAAGGAGTAGGCCAATTCTACAGGGAGAGGACAGAGGCACAGTCATCAATACATCCTCGTAAAACACAACACACGCACACACGCACACACACACATTTAGGTTTCAGCGTGATCTACACACAAAAAGAAATCCAGTCCAATAAGAATTCCTGTTAGCGTTTTAATCCTCAGCCATGGTGGGAGGTGAGAGCGGGCTGATCCCAGCCTCAGGTGGCCTACACAGAGACCTGCCGCCTTACGACACCCCTCCATCCACCCTGGAACTCCCACCATGGACAATACAAACCCCCTCCCGTCTTTGGAGTGGCCACTGGAAAGACATGCTAAGGAGGAGCTAGGACCACGGCGTCCCTCTGCCCGTCAGCATGACACACGCCGTAGACACAAAGGGACGACCTCACACCTCCACCCCTTTGACTATCTCCCCGTCAGCATGAGGCATGCCGTAGACACAAAGGGACGACCTCACACCTCCACCGTGTCACACAACCCAACCCCTTTGACTATCTCCCCATCAGCAGCACTATTCCTTCAAATACACCTGCCTGAGCCATTTCCCTAGACCCCCCCCCACACACACACAACCCCCTCCATCCCTGCCAAACGCAAAAACGATCACACTCATTTGAGACCTGAGACCGAAACACAATTAATATCACAAGGCCAGAGAGAGGAGAACAGAGGCGATAAGGGTCTGGATAACGGCTGAGTCCCCAGGAGACCTGGCTGAGTCATGAGGAGGGGGGCGCCGCGTTAGGAGAGCTCTGATCCACGCTGCTCTGAGTGTTTGTGCAGAGAACGAAGTAACAACAAGTAGAGAGGGCAGAAGGCAGAGAGGGCAGACTGGAAACCTTCCCGGAGGATTATAGGGAAGATGGCCATTTTGCGGAGGCGTCTGTGCGGACAGGTTCGAGGCGTGCACACGGGTTGAGACACGTGCACACTGTGAAGACTTTCTTCCACTCAGACTCATTTATGCTTTAAAGCCACAAAGCAACATACATAAAACGCATGTGTTAAACCAGCATACATAAAACACACATACAACTCATGTGTTAAACCAGCATACATAAAACACATGTGTTAAACCAGCATACATAAAACATGTGTTAAACCAGCATACATAAAACTCATGTGTTAAACCAGCATACATAAAACACACATAAAACTCATGTGTTAAACCAGCATACATAAAACACACATAAAACGTGTTAAAGCAGCATACATAAAACTCCTGTGCTTTTTTCTCTAAGGACAACAGTAGCCATTCTGACAGTGTGGCGCCGTGATAATCAACATGCAGTCTGAGCACATACCCCAGTCTCTGTTTGCACACACACACACACACACACACACACACACACACACACACACACACACAATAAACGCAGCTGTTGCACGCAGCGAGAGGCTGCTCCAGGCCCCCGTAACGGTGGTAAGGACGGCAGCGTCAGATGAATGCCTGTCCCTTACACATTTCCCCTGGCCGTCCTCGCCCCGTGCTCCCTCGCCTCGGTAATTGAACGCTCCCGTGGACTAGCAGGCCAACGGCCCCGCTTCCTACCCTGTCCGCCCCGGCGTCGAGGACAAACGGCAGCCAGGCCCGTCTCCAGAATCTGACAAGCAAATTGCTCTGAGCTCGATTAGGGGCCTCAGCTTTGCCTCCAGAGAGCGTTTAAAGTTCAGGTGGGTGTGTTGCTGTGTTGTTTTTTTTGCTTCTCCCGTCTCCTGGCCACCGGATGAGCCTCCCTCAATCCACCCCGGCTCCAAAAAACATGCACAGCGATGTCTAGCACAGCACCGCACAGCACAGCACAGCACAGCACAGTGATGTCTAGCACAGCACAGCACATCATAACACAGCACAGCACAGCGATGTCTAGCACAGCACAGCACAGCACAGTGATGTCTAGCACAGCACAGCACAGCACAGCATAACACAGCACAGCACAGCGATGTCTAGCACAGCACAGCAGTGATGTCTAGCACAGCACAGCACAGCACAGCATAGTGATGTCTAGCACAGCACAGCACAGCACAGTGATGTCTAGCACAGCACAGCACAGTGATGTCTAGCACAGCACAGCGGAGAAGGAGCCCTCATGTATATGTATGCAGCCGCCACAAGGAGCTGTGCACGAGACAGAGAGAGAGAAACAGAGACAGGGAGTCCGAAAGAGAGAGAGAGAGAGAGACAGGGAGTCAGAAAGAGAGAGAAAGAGAGAGAGAGAGAGAGAGAGAAACATAGACAGGGAGTCAGAAAGAGAGAGAGAGAGACAGGGAGTCAAAAAGAGAGAGAGAGAGAAACAGGGAGTCAGAGTGAGAGAGAGAGAGAGACACAGGGAGCCACAGAGGGAGAGCAGCTGTGTGAGAGGCCATCAGCTGAGACGGGAGCAGAGCGCCACGCGTGCGAGGGCGATGAGAGTAATGATGATGATGATGATAACGACTACTCTGACGAGGAGAAGGAGTAAAGAGGAGCGGGATGCGTGCCCCTTCCAGCCCGCCGGGGGGAGAACGTGTTTCTAGCTGCCGAGGATGAGGAAATACTGTTACTGAAAGCACAGTGATCACGTATAATAGCAGCCAGCCAGACTGCCTCCCTGCTCTCTCTCTCTCTCTCCCTCTCTCTCTCGCTCGCTCTCTCTCTCTCTCGCTCTCTCGCTCTCTCTCGCTCTCCCTCCAGACTGCAAGGACAGAAAGATGCTGTCAGACAGATAGCATCTTGTTAACAGCCTGGCGAAGGGCAAGCGGGCCTGGCTGGCTAAGAGCCCCACTGAAAATTCCAGGTTTTCCCTATCTGATGGCGCCTCCTTGGCATTTGATCTCTTCCAAATTGTTTTCCGTACCCTTACTGTTGGCCGGCTGTGTGGTAAACGTTCCAGTCGCCCCCCCCACACCCGGCGACAGGCCCCGTAACAGCCCGCTGGTCACCTTGGTCCAGAGCCACTGCTGTGGCCCCAGGCCCCTGAGCCGCTCAGCTCCTCGCCCCGCCGCTACCCTTGGGGGCCACCGGCCCCATTTACAGAGGAGTTATAGACCGCAGAGGCCCATTATTCATATTAGCCGTATGGAACCAGCCGCCATATGTGGCCCCAGGCCGGCGGCGCTGTCCTCCCAGAGCCCGTCGACGGCCAATGAAATATGGGAGAGCGCGCTCGGCAGCAGTGTCCGTATCTCCGGCGCTCATCAGGAGCTAGCGTTAGCACTTCATTATCCCACTATTCATCAGGCGCTCCATCAGCAGCATGATCCCACTGGAAACCCAGAAACCAGCGGCTGCTGCATACCTCCTCCACTAGAAGAGCACGCTGGTGAGTCGGTGGCTTATCTGCCGGGAGGGGGGGCAGAGATGTGAGAGGGAGAGGACGTCTGGTGACACAGTTTCTGTGCGTTGTTACCGCCGTAGAGAGAGAGAGACAGAGAGAGAGAGAGAGAGAGAGAGACAGAGAGAGAGAGAGAGAGAGGGGTGAGAGAGAGAGAGAGAGAGAGAGGTAGACAGTAAGACAGACAGAGAGAAAGCGAGAGAGAGAGAGAGAGAGCGAGAAAGGGAGATTGAGCTTATCCCTTGAAGAATCAATTAGGAGCGCTTTGGCAGAGATCAGAGGCAATGGGTGGCTGCACAGGGCTTTGCAGGAAGGAAGACGAGGATGCAGGGAGAAGGAGAAGCGTCCTAAGAAAGTTGCTGCATGTCACAGAGGGTGATGGTCCATCTGAGGGTCCTGGCAGTAGCTTCCAAAGAGTGGGGGGAAGTCGGGTAATACTGGTTGTGTTTGTTTGTTTATTTAGATCTTTTATATTTTACACAATGATACTAATGAACTCACAGGTATAAATACAGTAAATAAAATAAACAACAATGGCCAGACCAAGCACACACAGTTGTAAACATACCAAAACTATATACATCCATTCAGACTGGAGATAGAATCATCCCTGTAGAGACATTTTGCTGCACTGGAAGAAAGTTATTCCATATATTAGGAACATCTAAAGGTACCTTTTTCACTGTCAGATTTAACTACATTTAAACCAAGTTCTAAGTTTCCATAGTGTACTTACTAGTGGTTTATGACCAATGTGTGGTAGATCCAGGGGTAGTTTTTTTGTAGGGCTGCTTGAACAAACGAACAGTCACCAATGACACTCCTCTCCTCTCCAGTGTGTCCTGAAGCCTCTTGCCTTCTTTTGGATGATGGCAGTGAGAGATGAGAATGACAAGCAGCTGATAATGCTGTGGGGTGCTGTGCTAGAAAGAAATAAAGCTCTCCTCTGCAAGCTGCAGGCTCCACTTCAATGAGTAAGCGCTGGTCGGTCGTTTAGGGTTGGTGTGGGGGGGGGGGGGGGGGGGGGGGGGGGGGGGCGGCCCTGTGAGGGAGCTGGCGTGGTCCTCCGCTGTGCGGTGTGCAGGAACACAGACACTAATGGCCTTATTGTTGTAGGAACGTGAAACCCCAAGGAAGGACAGAGTGGCTGGGAGGTGATTCAGGATGGAGACATGTAGGGGAGTCAGGCGTATCCTGCCGACGGGAGGAGGGAACGAGGGGGACAAAGAGGCCTCTCTAAAGTCTCTGTCAGTTAGCTGAGCCACAGCTAATAGAGGACCACCTGGGGTGTCACTGGCACAGCTACGTTCTGCTTGGAAGCACAGTTTGTCATATCCTTTCAGTTACAGAGATTAGTGACTGTGTACATTGGTTCAAATTCACAAGGAAGTTGCAATTAAGCAAAAGGTTTTAAACTTGTGGTATTAGACTCATAGCACAGCTATACTTTAGGTTAAAAGGGCAGCATGCAAGTTTAATTTTCTAGAAAAAGCTATACATTTTTAATAAGAAAATGTGTTTATTACCTACCTCCTGGCTGCTATCAATTGATCAAGTGCTCTGAGAGAAGATGGGCTCTATATGAGCACCCTATGTCATGTAATCAGCCTAGGGGGATTTGTAAGTCTTGCAACACTAACCAATCGGGACAGTTGTTACAAGGATGCATAGCTACCTGCCTGTCAATCACGCGTGCACACTCCTGGTTAAAAGCATGGCTGTGTCGGCACTATTTGACCTTACGTTACCTAGCTAACGTGCAGGTATCAGCAGGCAGGCATGTGTAAACAACATTTGAAGGGAGGGGCTTAGGAGAGGAACATGAGGGATGGGGGACCCACGAGGTTGGTAGCCAAATTCTCTAGTCTAGATTTGCATACTGCACCTTTATTGTTAACAGTGTTATGTTGTCATGACTATCTCTTCCCCTCTTAGATGCCCCAAGCTTGAAAGCTGAGAAAGATCCTGTGTATGTGGACCTGGGAGAGACCGCAGACCTGCTGTGTGTGGCAGACGCCAACCCCATTCTATCGGGCATGTTCTCCTGGAAATGGCTGGTAGGGGTTGAGATGATCTCACACTTTTCTCTGTTTCCCATGAACACACTCTACTCTACGCGCACACACTAGGTAGACAAGCACACGCAATCGCACACACACACACGCACTCCTAAGCTCCTGAGGTTTATTTCTTTTATCTGGCCTCTTTTCTATTATTTTACCCTTTCTTACAGTTTATCAGTCCCCCTCCTAAATGCACAGACGTGCCATATTTCACTGGCTTTAACTATCTTTCCACCCTACCTCCTCCTGTTCCACACTCAGCCCAAATCCAGAAAGATTGCTTTCATTAGAGCCCTGTGACTAAAGGGCACATTTGTCAACGCGTAGCGTGCTTTTTGTAGCTACTGCTCTGCTCCAGCCTCCCTCCCTCTCGCACGGCTTTCGGTCCTGCGCACCCCACCCCACCCCACCCTCCCAACCCCACACACCTCCCAACCCCACACACCTCCCAACCCACCCGCTTGCAATTCGCTCTGCTACCCCTGGCTGGCATTATCCTTCTGTGTTCCCCAGCCTCCATCCCCCATTACTTCCCCTAGGCTCCTCACACCTTTCCTCTCCCCACTGGGCTGCTGCCTTTAGCTACCTGTCCTATTACGCCTCCGGCTCCCCTCCCACTGCATTGTTCATTGCCCCCCAGTCCTCACCACGGGGGCAGCAGTGCGATATGGAGGGATGACTGCGGCTCCCCTCTTATTCCCAATCTCTCCGTCTTCCCCAGGGGGAGGGAGAGCTGGACATAGAGGAGGAGGAGACGTTGGAGCAGAAAGAGATGGACGAAACCGGGCTGCTGACGATCCACAACGTGACGAGGGATCGCGCTGGACGTTACCAGTGTGCCGCTGATAACCGGATCATGCCTCCTGCCAGCATCGAGGTGCAGCTTGTTGTACGCTGTAAGTGTACAGTGAGGATAAGAGATGTACTCACGTATTCTCTGTGTCAGCCAACACTATGGGATACCTTTGTATTCGACACCTGTCTTTGAGTGTCTCTGTGTGCATGAAAGGGGGTTGCAGTGCATTGCCTGTAGCGCATTTTCCCTCATGCTTACATGATGTTTACATAAGTGTTTCTCCATGTGTGTGTGAACGATGGCTCATTTCCTGTTGTTGTCCTGGGTTTTCCCTGTGTAGTCAAACCGGAGCTTCAGAAGGGTCCCCAATGGAGTAAAGTGGCAAGTCGAGGAGATCGCACTACGACTGCTGAGGTGGTCTGCCAGGCAGAGGGTATTCCTCAGGTCGACTTCAGCTGGAAAAAGAATGGCGTGCCTATTGACTTTGGAAACCCCAGGTCACAAAGAATACACCTCTTTTTTCATATTTTACATATTTGGCACATGCCTAAGGCAAGCATGCTGGGAAAGTATTTTAAAAATCCTAGCCTCTGGGTCCTGAAAACATAGCTGCATATTTATGATCGGTAATAATTAGATTAGTTCCCAAAGATTATGCGTTCATTCTTTATAGCGCCGTAAAAAATTGAGATTAAGTACATTTTGTACTTTTCTTTTCACTATGCAGATACCTGTTTAGTGGCATTTTGGTGTGTGCAATTGGGTGGCTGAGTGCAAATGTGCAAGACATCATACTGACTCCTGCTTAGGTTTCACCTCTGCCTACCTGTTTGTGTTTGCTTATGTTATAGGTATGAAGAACGGACAGTCAGGGATGGCCCTTATCACACCAGCACTGTTAGAGTTGTGAATGTCAGTTCGGCGTTAGACTATGCTGTCTTCACTTGCACTGCTCAAAACTCACTGGGGATAGATACCCTGGACATCCAGCTGCTTAGCACAAGTAGGTGTTTGGCTTTGGTGTGCGTGTTTCTGTGCCTGTTTATGAATTTTTAATAGAACACAAGTAGAAAAGGTCAAGAGGTCAAGAGGTCATTTGTCCTGGGATAAGTATGGACGGTACGCACAAGCCAGCAGACTTTCTTGTCTCCCCGTGGTACTAATTTGGCAACATTTCACTTGATTCTGCGTCACGTCCAACAAGTGAACAGGTTTTGTTTTTGAAACCCATTATAATCGAGTATGACGAAGCCTCCAGCATGTAGAGTTCTCCTCATAGCATAGAGTCAGACCGTTTAGCCGTCTCATTTCTATTCCAAATCTCCCCCTTATCATTTAGCCAGTGGCACTTCTCCCCCTCTCCTCTGCGATAACGCTGCAGTGATACGCTTCCTGCTCTGTCTGGGTGCTCAGGCTCAGATGCCCTCAAGCTACTGGCGGTATCCTTACGCCACTACCATCATCAACACAGACCTGCCTTAAGAGTACACCCCCCCCCACCCCACCCACCCCACCCCAAGCTGACTTTGGACACATTTAATGTTTACCATAAAAACCGTGAAATACAATCCAATATTCAGCCTATTACACCCCCACCCACTCAATCCACACCGCCACCCCACCCTACCCACAAAAAAAATGTAATGCTGTGAATATTCATAATTAATCTGACGCAGCGATAATACAATTTATATGCTTCCTTATCATCAGTGGGCTGGTTTGAGGAAGCGAGGGCTGAGTATTCTTTCCGCCTCACGCTTTTTTGTATTTAAAGGAGCTGGAAATCCAAATAGGACTGACCTCTTTGGCCTGGAATCGGAGCAGTGAAGCTGATGGAGGGAATTATTTACTGTGCAGAATAAGCTGCAGCCCTGCAGCTAGAGCATTTGCCATTTCGGTTTGGCGATCATGTTTACTTCCTCTCTCACCCTCCCTCCCCCCAACCCTTGTTCTCCCTTTCTTTGACCCGTCCGTTTTGATTCGGTTCGATTTATTAAGCATTTAATGTACCGCCCCTTTTTTTTTCTGTCCCATTCATTCTCTTTATTTTGCTAATCTTGTCAACCCCCCTCCACCCCTCACACTCAGGTCACCCCGATCCCCCGTCACATTTCCGACAGGTCACTGTCAGCCACGTCTCTGTCACTCTGGAATGGATCCCGGGCTTTGACGGTGGACTGCAGCAACGCTTCCGCGTCAGGTGAAATATCATGACAAAGCGATCAAATGACATCAGGCCTAATCTTAAAAATGCCCATGAGTCTCCTTATAATGAAACGTCTATGGGCAGATTGGAGATCGGCCAGAATTCAATAGAACTGTTAACTGGGGATGTTGGTCATCAGGTACTGGTGGGCAAATGCTGCCAGCTTCCTGTACGTGGACGTCTTCCCTCCTCAGGCCAACATCTTCACCGTCACAGGACTCTCTCCCAGCACCACCTACAACTTCTCTGTTAATGCCATCAACGCCATGGGAGAGAGCGGCTACGCCGATGACAACGCAGTGCTCACCATCGCCACAGAGGGTCAGTGTGGAGCAGCCCCAGCCCCTAGCACGGCACCTGGCACTATCTGAAGGACAGAACAGCTCATAATAGATCCAAGTTCAATATCCCTGCCACAGTAATCGTACCATGGCTTTATTGCCAAGTTAATGACATGCTTTGTATATCTCTACCATTGTCCTTTACCACAGACTTGCCGGAAGTAGAGCTTTCCCCAGATAATGGTTCAGACTTGCAGGGTAAGTCTATTATTCTAGCTCCTAGTGAGAGAGAACAAAAAAGCTTTTTAGGGCAGTGGGAAATTAGTGTTTGTACAGCAGCTAGCTTCATTTGTGCTAAATCATGTTAATGTATGCACCTCCAAGGCAGTTAATGTTTGCTCTTTGAGACTAGCGGTCGCCATGGCACCTGGACATAAATGATACCGTCATCCCTTTTTGTTAGTCTTTTATCAATAAAGGCAAATAAGGAACTGGCCCCGTTTGCATACTTCGGCTTTGAATCATTATCACCATTTCCCTAGCTATCTACCATAAAGACTCTCACTCCCATTATTGTGCAATAAAACCAATATTCGCTAAAAATATATTTTTTTTCAAAAATCTCTAGGGAGAGGAGTACCAGCCTATGCGATAGTAACGTCAGTGTTGGTTGGAGGAGTGCTGATGGTGTTGAACTCACTGTGCTGCTTTCTGGGACTGAGGTGGAGGAGGAGGCGGGGCCAGACAGGTAACCATAGCGTCGGGTTCTTGGGCTGTTTTTCTTTGTCCTATCTTGTCACTTTGTTCTGATCCTGCACAGATCATGGCTTGAATCAAATAGCTATCACCTCTCCCGTTCCACCTCATCTTTCAGCTCCCTGTTTGTCCCTTTCTCTCTCTAATCTTGCCTGCTATCCCCATACTCTCGCTTCAAGCTTCTCCATCTGCCTCGTCCCTCCTCCTCCTTACTCATTGAGGCTGTCACTGCGTTCCTCTATCATTCCCTCCATCTCAGTTGTTAGCTTTGTCCTCCCTTTGCTTTTGCTCCATCTGTGTTTCTGTCTTTGTGTTCAGTGAAACTGTCAGGTTGCTCAACGTTATCTCTCATCTTCCAGCTCCCCCACCCACTCTTTACTCACATGTGTTTTCTTTAGCTCCCTCTTTTCCATTATTCTTCACTCTCTGGCATCCTCCGCTCTCTGACCCATTTTAGTTCTTATAATATGCCCCCTTCTCTGGTCCTAATTTCCTAATACCCAGTCTCTCTCTCTCTCTCTCTCTCTCTCTCTCTCTCTCTCTCTCTCTCTCTCTCTCTCTCTGTCTGTCTCTACTCGCCTCCCTTCCTCCTCTTTATCTCCTCCAGCGGGGAAAGAAGACAGTATGCTGAGTGAAAAAAAGAGTGAAGGGGAGGGGTGAGTGTGCTGGGTCAAGAGGCATCCATCCAATCCTCTCTAAGAGGCCTTAGCTTTGACCTGGAGGAGGAGCGTGTTAGTGAAACAGCAGAGCTGGCAGAACCAAACACAGAAATAATGGTACCAAAATAAGGGGGGGAAAGGTTCAATGCTTATCCCTGGAATTGTACCCTCAGTGGAATAGTTGGCCAAATGAGTTGGCTGGGGACACGGTACTAATATCCAGAAAAGCCCGGTGAGAGGACTTGTTCATTAATTCAACAGTCAAAAAAACACTGAATGCTTCCTTTAGGTATACCAAGACATAAAGGAATGTGGTTTGTACATTTCTGTTCTCCAAGATGCATGTCCCCAAGTGCACTCTAGAAGGTACAGCAATCCTTGAAGAACTAACTGAGACCTTTCTTTTGGTAGAGCAGCACCACCCCAGCCCCCAGGATAGCACCCCAGGAGAGGATACCAACCCAGGGATAAGCATTTGACCTTTTTCCAGATTTTTTTTTTATCTCAATGTCTTGGTTCCCATGAAAAGCAACCTATGCATTTGCATGAGACACTCCTATCCCCAAATACTGGATTACTGTCATCGAATGCCTTCAGGGCGGCTGAGTAACAGGATGGTTACAGAACAGGTATCCCAACTGAAACAAATCCCAGCAAAGATGTTATGACACACCGAGCACTTTGCCAGCTTTGTATTTATCTGCAAGGACTTTCTCAGAATAAAAGAGTAGAGGCGGCGTTATCCTTTGCACACAAGAAAACAAATTAAAACCCCCCCCTCTCCATCATGTTCTTAGGTCCAGCCTGTCCACGTCGAGCAGCTCCAACCGGTACGAGAGCCAGGAGAAGGTCAATGCCACAGCCCAGCGCACCCTCCTCATCGACTCAGGGTCCGAGCCAGACAGCAACGTTTACGAAAGCTACGTTGCGGTAAGGACGATGGTGGTGGTGGGGGGGTGGGGGGGGGTGGGGGGGGTGGAAATGAAAATAGATAGTTGCAGCCTTGAAATTGAGAGAGAATAAATAGCAGGAGGACCATCGAAAGAAAAATATTGATGAATGAGGAAGAAAATAGAGGAGAAAGCTAAACGAACAGCGGAGGAAAGGAAAGAGGGAGGGTCGGAGGTGAAGATGTGTGTCAAAGGAGGAAGCAGATGATTCAGGCATAATGAGGAAAATTGATAGATAAACTAACAAACACCTTTCTCTGTTCTCAGAAAGGCAAAATAGATCAATACTTCACAATTAGCAGTCAAAATACACATCGATCTGGGTGAAATTATCATGTTGCACTTTTTAAAAGGCCAACAAGGATTTGAGCTTTGAAGAGAAATGTGCAGTGTGATAGAACTAGACAACAAGTGGGGTGTGTTGGACTGTTAGGGAAGGCAAAGGCAGTAATGGAACTTGCATTCCTTCGAGACTGTTATTGAAAATAAAAATAATGTTTACCATGAACTCCGTGTTAGTGGATCTCTTAAGTTCTCCTAGATGTCGGCAAGTTTGCACCTTGACCTATGCTTTACTCAATGGAAGACAATATTACAGTAATTCTCATTCTGTCCATTTATCTGTTGTGTTTCACCCACGCTCTTTGACATGTCAGGATGGCTCCCATTACTACTACCCCGCCAGTGATTATCGGCCCACACTTTACCCTCTCCCAGAGGCAGCTAATAGCCACGGTGAGACACGGAGGAAACAAAGTGACATAATGTTCTTGTCATTATCTACATTATGATTATTTTTACTGTTGGTATTAAAATATCAATTTACCCCCCCACCCCACCCACCTACCACCCCCGTCCATCAAGAGAAATTACTTAAGTAAATGCAATTCAAAGTTAGTTGCCTTTTCTCTCGTTCACTGTTGTGCCAAATAGCTACTGTAAACAAAGAGCACTGTTGGTGCATTATCCCAGCACTTTAGACAGTAGGTGGAGCAGATGAACAATGCAGCAGATGGTCCTGTTTTGCCAGCGCCATTCATTTGCAGGCTTGGAACCTGTGTGTGTGTTGGAGTGGGGGGTTTCATACTCTCCCTGTTCCCCTCCAGACATGTTCCGCTACGCAGGTGAGCATCTGGGCCATGAGTATGAGACTGGGGACTGGGGCCTATACCAGGAGGTTTTGGAATCTCCTCCATTCCAGTTTGACCCCACGGTGCCAGACCAGAGAGGTGACAGGAGGCCACCTGCCTACCCTCAGGTCAGGGGGTCATATTAACGCTGAGCTTGGCAATACACTGAGAGAAACATTTCATAGACCAGCCTTTTCTTGTTAAAACACATTCTCATCTCCCATACTGTACTGTCAAAGGATATTAAATGCATGTACATACAAAACAACATATATGGGTCTCTCCAAAGTACAGCAACACCTTGATAAAGCCTGAGCTAATTATTTTACTGGAAAGTTTGTGTCCCCATGCCTTCTCACAATGCCTTCGTTTTGACAGGGAGGTGAGAGGGGCACAAAGAGCCGTGAACAGCCAATCAGAATGAATGACCCTACGGTTGATCGACTACCACAGAGAGGCAATTATGAACTACCATTTGAACTTCAAGGAGAGTTAGTCTAGAAGGTTGTCGCGCACAAATACTGCACTTCATAGTTGACAGCTTTCTGAGCTGTGAGCTGTGTTAACCTGTTATTCATCAACTCATTTTAGAAGTGCAAACGTCATTAAGAAATATTGAATAGTTTTGTCCAATCAGGGTTATAAATATAATTCGATACACGTCGTGTGAGTGATATTGGACCATGATGCAAAACAAGAAACAGTAGAATATGTTGTAGGCTGTTTTTAAAATATGACCTGCTACTGAAGTGAATGTTAATGGACACATACTGTATGTCTTTAAAAGCTTTAATTTATTTGCTTTGTATATGTTTTTATGTTAGTATACAGTAGATATTTTATGACCATAAAGTATATAAGATATGTTTTAGTTTGCTTCCTTGTCATAGCTGTAGAACTTTCAACTAGTCAAGTACCCTGAATAAATCTTTCGATTAATGAGTTGAGGGGGCACAATGCATGGTGAGAGAGACACAGATACTATTGGTGAAAGTAGACTATGACACAAAGATTGTCCAAGCTTTAATTGGTATGCATAATCATAAAGTTAAATGTTTGTTTTTATTTGTCATATGTCAGTATACGGTACAGTACAATGACAATGAAATAGGTCAGCTATTTTGTTCATGTAGCTCCATTAGTCCTAAATCTACTTCACCATAGAAACATACCAAATCAGTTTCCCCCTCACCCACTGGCTACTTTCCTGAACCATCCTTTCCATTCCAGCCAACGTTTTATTTCTGTGACGTCCATGACATGCTCTGCCTGGTGCCCCTGATATTTCCTACGAACAAACAGACAGACAGACAGACAGACAGACAGACAGACAGGCAGGCAGGCAGGCAGGCAGGCAGGCAGGCAGGCAGGCAGGCAGGCAGGCATTGGTGTGACATAGACAGTGATGGGAATAGGATTCATCCTCCTCTGCCTGGCACTGGATCAGACACGGGGCAGACCTGCAGCTTCATCCAAGCGGAAAACAGCGTCCTCCAGACGCCCCGCTGTGAGGACTTTGCCCTTTACAAATGATCTGCCGATGACATGTGTCGCTCCAGGCACCAGACGGAGCCAGAGAATGAGAACCTATGGACAGTGCCCACTCCCCCAGAAAAAGAGGCCAGACCCCCCAGCATGCATCTCTAGCTTGGGGTGAGTCACTCCGATGCGCCAATATGGAGCGCTAATTGAGCGTGGTAATGTGGTCTGAAGGTAAAGCAATAGCAAAAGCTAGACTCATGTCCTGTTTTCTCTTAGATTTAACTTGAACTTACAAGGTCTCAATTGCAGAGATTACCGTGATCCAAAGACAAAGCGAGACAGACAGAGATATCTGTGGCTGGGTTTGTATTTTATCATACATTATATGTAGTTAACCTTTACCGTTTATGACTTTGTTTATTATGTAACGTATGTTTAAAAATACAAGTGGGAGCAGAAATAAGAGATATGGCTTTGTGAAATGAACAGAACAAAAATAGACAATAGGGTTTTCCTGTGTTCCATGTACCATGGTGCTAATAGATATTGCTTGAGTGTGTGGAAAAGAGAATGTCAAAGTGAGCATGTGGGTGGGGACGTCGTTTTGTCAATGTCTGTGGATTTGTGTCAACAGGGTATGCTTTTATGTCACATAGTAAAACAAAGAAAAACCTTTCCACTCTGGAAGTTCCCTCTCACTGCAAAGTTAGTAGCACCCAAGCACTGTATACTGTATATATACTGTACTACCTCAAGCTCCCTTAAACAGTACATAGACTTATCCCTCATTCTCTCTTTGTCACTCTAAAACATACACACACACACACACACACACACACACACATGTATTTACTCATTCAAAGGAGGAAAATAGAATAAGCTATGGTTTAGAATTTTAATGAGCATGCTTTTGGCTGTTCAGGAAGTTGTTCTATTTTCAGAAGAGGATTCCCAGGAGATCTCCTATCTAGTGTATTATTACTGTTGCACTTTGGGAAAACCCTCATCATACGGACTCAAAAGCCTAACCATTGTGAACACAGTTGTGGAAGTATTGACTCCTGTTTCAGTCCACGCTATCTTCCATGCTGCTCGCTTTTCTATTGTTTTCTTACAGGGAACTGATTGCCGGATGATTGCATCCAACAATTCACAAGTTTAGCAGTGCTATCTCTCAATTAGGTGTGTTACTCCATCATGAGCTGTCAGGGCACGTTTGTCTCATTACCGACCATTGTTTAAGCTCCTGTCAAACTGACTGCTGTATTCATACCCAAGTCTGTTCCCTCCCAATGCATCATCTCTGAACAGAGAGGAACTGTAATCTGCTAAATTGAAGGTTTGACAGCTCAATACCGTGCGTCAACGTCCATTTTTCTTCTCTCATGTCAGGGACGTTTTGAAGTATTATGTGCTGAAGAAAGGTCCCAAGGGAGCTAGAACACACAGCCTGCCTGAGTTTAGTCACAAGTGGAACAAATTAGAGAGTTTAATTCGCTCAACTCGAATGTCCTGCAGTTACTGCAAGTTGTACTTAGCATAGAAAAGAATAGAACCCCATCCTGACCAGGCACTTTAGCACTTTTAATCTGTTCGCAAATAATTTTTATAATTTTTTATTAATAAAAAATGTAATTGAAATTCCAAGGAATTGCTACAGTTTTTCTCTCTTGAAAGGAATAAAATAGAATTACATCATGACTAGTCACTTAGACTTTGTTACATTCAGATATTTTGATTAATTCAGAAACGGCCATTTGAATTAATTTTAAAACAAATTGGAATTGCCACAGATTTTAGACAACACAGCACAAAATGATTGTCAAATATTCTCCAGGGCTGCTTTTCCTTGTCCACAAAGACACTATAAATGAACTCCAAACAAAGATGCAAAACAGTCCTTCATTTTTGATGAAGCTTGATTTGAATCCACATACCCTACAGCTAAAAGAGTATTATGCACCTCTTTAAATTATGAATGTTGAATAATAGCATTGATCAACTTGGAAACAGTGAGAAGGAAAAACCAAGATTCAGTGGTAACAAAAATATAACAGCCAACACCGTATGTTATGTGTATGGAGAACAACAAGACAATGACTTATAATCTGCCTATTATACCATTATGATGGATGAAAAAACATATGCATCCCTCTTCGTTCTTTTGATTAGGCCCATGTAACCTTTAAAATTATGTATAATTCCTAATTAGTCTCTATGTACTTCCAGATAGTCCTGTCAGAAGCAGAAAATGTGACAGAATCAAAGCCAATAATCTCAGAAAACTCGTACAGACTGCTGTCTCTGTTCGACTGCATGAATGAGAGTCATTGTGCATTGTTACAAGAATGGAATGATTTTACACAATTGTCGAATGTTGCAAGCCGAAAGACATACATAGACTAGACTAATAATGCAGCAAAGCTCTTCACTGACTAAGCTACTCGTCCCTTTAAAGTGGCCCTAATATAATGTCAAGATGGAGCAAAGTCACTTCAAAGTCACAATTTAAAGTAAAAGAGGGGAAAGGCACACGTTGCTGGCAATGTTGCTGGTTCACAATAGTTTCTGTAATTGCTCTTTGTGAACCAGAATAACATAAACCATCTTGTAATAGGTAGGTGTCAGAGCAGCTGCAGTGGCAGTAAGTATTGATACAACAAAGATCCGTAATGCTTTAGTGAAAACGGGGACTTGAATGTAGTGTCCTGGTTGTGTTCCTCTTCTGAGTCAAATTGCAATTTACATCACTAAAGTTTGTTTGACTCGTTCAAAAATCAAGTAGTAGTTTGTGGTGCCAAAAAAAAGGCACGTTAATGAAAATGCAATGTTGGCATTGCTTTTGGTAAACTTGAACATAATTTACTGACCATGGCAACCTCTTTTCTTGTCTTTGAGATCTATCACAAGGGCACATTTCTTTCTCTTTAAATAGCACTTTTCAGAATACATGAAAGACACCTTTTATCTTTCATTAGATTATAACAATATGAATTGTTCCAAAGCACTACAGTCTATTGCATTTTGCAATATTTTAGAACAAATTCATTGAAGTAAAAATATGCAGTATAAAATAGCAAACTGTAATTTTGGCCTTGGCAATACTTGAACTCAGACAAATAGTTTTATGTTTAATAGTGATGTGTTAAAGTTATTGTGAGACCACAAACTGGTGGTCTGAAATAAAGGTAAACATGAGAAAAGGAGTCATATGGATAAAGAGGAACACAGACACAACAAAAGCACATGCAAACACACACGCAGAGAGAGAGAGAGAGACACACACAGATAGAGACAGATGCACAAACATAAAGACAAAGTCTGCCGGCTTGGGAACAGTTGAGCTCCAAACCCATAGTCAAATACACGGATGGAAGTTCCAGAATGACTGACATTGACAGAGTCAAGAGTCTGATGACGAGAGAACAAAACAAGAGAGAGATGGGGGAAGGAGACCATGCCATGCCAGAGAGTGGGCGAGGAGAGCAAGAGAGCAAAAACGAGCTCAGAGTCGGATCTGATGAGGAAGTGGTAAGCCTGCTGGGTGTGGCTGACTAGTGGTTGCTCCAACGGTCTGGTAGAAGTGACTCACCTAGAAAAACGTATCTAGGCGTATGATGCTCTGTACAAAGCCCTGGAATCAGAGACGCCTAAGGATGGACCTGAAGGTTAGTACACTACTTAGTGTATTGTCAGAAAAAGAGAATTGGCGGTAGGATGCTTAGTTGAGTGGATGCTCATTTTTTTCAATATCCTGTTGTCACGGCCTTTACAAGATTATTTTTCTTGTGTCTTGTTGACCCGTACAGGTTGAATGGAGGCACATTCTTAAATGCCAGCCCCTTATGATTTTAATCAGAATCGTGCAAGAGTGCAATTCTCCGGATCAGTGTTACCACATCCAGTACGATGTTGAATAATGTATGCCATCTAGGTGCAGGACTTATGTTATTGATAACTGTAACCCATGAGATATCATATGAAGTTGCTGGTTTTAAAGCCTTCAAATCATTTACGTATAATAATATATTCTTTGGTTGAAATTGTGCCTTTTGGGATAGTGAGAAAGGGTGCAAATTCAACTTATTATTTGTAAGACTGTAAACACAAACGCTGTGTAGCATTGAGAAAGCTGATCAGATGGCCACATGTGAGTTTAGTTCATGTCTGTTCGCTAAGATGTACAACTCAGTCCAGCTGGTGGCGTTGATGGACAGTTAAAGTTGGGTGCCTTTTGCCAACCCTTTATAAAACAACCAAGTTTGATGCTCAAAACTGAATAACTACTGTATGTTTTAGTGCATATGCTGACTACGTATGATCTAATGTAATGAAAGATGTAACTTAGTAATCAGAATAATGCCAAGAACGTAGCACAGGGTTAATTGGTTTGTGTTCACCATGTCTGGAAGAGAAAACACCTAGAAGAAGGAGTACAATAGAAATCGAGATGCAGAGGGATTGACAAATGGTTAATGAAATAGACAGGCAGAGCAGAAAGGAGAGGAGGAAAACAGCCTCAGGCTGCAAGGCCCTGTCTTGCCATATGCAGCTTCAGAGTGAAATGAAGAGTGGCATGACCTGCTAATCGGAGCTGTCACAGCCCATGATGGCTTCAGACACTCACCTGTCACCGTAGCCCCAAGCCTGAGGGCTTGTTGGCATCAGGATAGGTCACCGGTGGCGTCTCTCCTGAGGCCTTGTTCAAACCTCCACCCACTCACAAGCCTGACCTTGTTCCATGCGACAAAGCACCGAAGTACAGTGAGGATTAAATGAGGCAGCCGTGCGATGAATGATGTTGACCCTGTGTTGTTTTTTCAAGACAGTCATGCAGTAATGAGGTTTGTAGATTGTATTGTAACAGTCAACTAGGACACACACAGTAAAAACAGGTGTAAAAAGATGTTCCACTGCCTTCTGACACCAAACATCTGACTGCTGTTACCATTGACTTTAATACGAACGTCTGCAGCAATTAAATTAAGATATTATTTCTTAAAATTCTTAACAATTCAGTTCTAAGGTAACAATATGTTTTTTGAAGCTAGGAATCCACACAAGGAGAAGAGGAGTAACTGTGTGTGGGTGGATTCTAGTTATAGCACTAGACCTTTGTCTTCAACTGACTGTTTTAATTGTGATCAGCAACTCTCAAGAAGCGTGACAACATTATACCTCATCTTGTTTTTGCTTTTACTCCTAAATATTTTAAAAAGTTTTGTCTTTCAACGTTTGAGGATCTAAATGATCGTGACGCAAGTAGGAGGGGAAGTGGCACTCCTAGCATTAACCACAAAGAGCACATCTTCCTGTTTGCTGAAATTATTAAAACGTGATTGGGCCTTCGAAGCACACAATGTTCTTTCGCTTTCAAGCCGTAGTCTGGTGTGAATGTAAGGCAGGCCAGGCCCAGGCAAATGCAGCTGTTTATATATTCTCAATGTAATACATTTGAACGTTAAGTATAGTAAATATGGAGGTATTTTGAAAGCCTATAAACATGTGTCATGTTTGATCTACGAGCCCTCACTATGTGCCCTAGAGATTGTAGAACACTTCAGATAGCTGTTTACTAACTGTTTACTGTTTACTGTTTTGTTATCCTTGACTAATGAGCAACCGATCCAAAAGCCCTACCATACTTATAGTGGACCTTTGAATCTGGTGAAAGTTTGAAAACCTATAACTGTAAGCAGCACATTCTTCCAATTGTGTTTTGTGTTTACGTGTAGAAAATGTCTAAAAGTGCAATGAATTCTGTGTGTTTCGTTTGAATTCATTGTCTTGAACAGATGTACACTGGTGACTACCTTTATGGCATATGTATTAATTACAGTTTGACTGCTCAAAGGGCTTCGGCTATTTTGCAGATTCCATCAAAAGTAGTAGGGCTCAGCTTAATGTTCCATTAATCACAGGGTCCTGCTCAAACTATCCATTTATCAGTCAATCAGTCAGCAGAGATTGTGTTTCATTATTTCTACTTTTCTGTTTTCAAATTACCTTTCAGATTTATTTGATGTCAACTGTTTTCCTCATGTTTCCAGTTTTTGACGGTGAGCTCACAACTTCCCCACTTCTTTCACAATCTTACACATTTTAACAATGGTGGAAAAGTAGACCTAAGTGTATCTACCGCAACATAAGAACCAAATGTATTTGTATTTGATTCATTGTACTGCTGTACATACTGTAGAGTCATTGCATTGAGCTAATTGGACAGTTATTTTGTACTGTAGATATATAAAAATATAAAACCTTGGATTGTGTGGTGTTGACTCAAACAAAGCACATATCTTTTGGTCTATGGATAGTCATCAGCATCTTACTATGATTATCTTTTTTTAAATGAAACATTTAAATCAGCGTGTTGCTATAGTCCCAGTGTATTGCTGTGGACCCAGTGGGTTTGTTTGCAGTGGTTCATCATTAACAAGAAGGTGTTGACTGAGAGCCTTAACAGCTGCCTCTCTATCCTTGTGGCTGGGCAACAATCTAGCTATGATTTGGCCAGAGGTTTGTGAGAGCCTTATTTTTGTAGCAGTGTCGCACTGCTCCACTCACAAGACTATCATTATGACACACTTATAATGCAACTTCAGTATTGTAGCCCTCCCTGCCTGCCTCCCATGGTCTGACCTAACACATTCTTTGGCCAATGCCAAGGAGACAGAGAACAATCACGGCATTGTTTGAGGAAATTCACTGGCATTTTGTTCCCCTTATACGGTATGGTGATGTAATTTGTAACAGCAGGAGGTTTAATCCAACAGGTGTGTTTAATTTAATTCTTAAGGTGATGTTTATTTTGTTTCACAGAATCAGGTGGTAATGCAGTTAACACCTCTCGTCAACCACAAAACTTCACAGGCATGGCAATCACAACAGTTCTCCCCACTCCTAAAGCCACTGGTACAGTCCTCTCTACTACACTTTATATAATCTGTGAAGTCAGTTTCTGACTCCATCTGTGGCTCTCCATAAATAACCTTAGGACTTCTAATACCAGCTGTTTTTTTATTTATTTGACTCTCCTTGTGGATGCATATAAATAAATGTCCCACATAGCACCAACAGCATCCACACCCATTCTGCAATTGCTGTCTGCATTATAATGGTTTGCTTCACTAGATGTTTTGAAGCAGATTTTAAATACATTTATACCTGTCTTGGTCCCTTGAAATAAATATAATTTCCCCAAACCCATCAAAACCATAAAAACAGAGAAGATTCGAGAGTGTCTGAGAGTTTTCTAGTAATGGTGTGCCAACTGTTTACAGAGAGAAGAATGGAAAGCAGAGTGACAGGAGAAAAAAATTCTTCCTTATCACCTTCCCCACCTCAAGCGACCAGTGGTTCCAACAACACGAACACCACCAATAATGGCTTGGTTACTTCACAATCAGGTAACTGTTGTTCTATGTAACAGCATGTGAATCAAAGTAGGAAGTATCATATAATTAACTTTCACCTTTTGACTCTCTCCCCTAGCTCCAACCACGTTAACCACCCCAGGTACAAAGCAAGACCTTGCCTAACATGCCTCAATGACCTATTGGTGAAGCTCTTGAGAACACACTGGGAAGCAGAAATTGAATGAAAATCTTGCTATCAAGTCTGTCCCATACAATGTAGAGAGGCTTTCAAACAGCTTAAAGCCAAATTAGCAGCTAATTAAAAAACTGTCCTTGATGAGACATACAGAGAGAGGAGTGTGCTGGATATCACAGCAAGAGATAGGGAGGAGGGAGAGAGGGAGAGAGAAAGGGAGAGAGAGAAAGACACTGCTAAGACCAATTGAATTTCCTCTGAGAATTGTACTATTGAAAGTTTTTAAAATTAAATTTAACTTGAATTTCATATAGATGAAATGCAGAAAGAATCCAATGAGATTTAATTATGTATCGGCCTATAGTGCAGAGATACGAAGTCAACATGTACCACAGTACTAGAAAAAGAAAATGCTAAAATTAGGAATGCTGATGAATGTAAATGTACAAGTAAAGTGAAGCTCGAACTAAAATGTAAGAGTTCTCTCTTTTTTTCAGTTGCATCCTCTCCATCCACCACCAGAACTACCACCAAGAGACCCATTGTACCTGTTCCCCTGGGTAACAGAGAATTTTCCTATTCCAACATTACCTAAAATTGCACAGGCTTTATGGCGTTGTTGTTATCTTATAACAGACTTGACAGTATCACAATTCCCTGTCCCCCCAACAAAGCCCATTGAAGACTAGTATAATAAAGCGCTTCAGTCGCTGTCTTGACAACAGATTAATGTTTGATTGTTCATCATGTCACAGATAAGAGATTTTTGTGTCCCAATCCACTGCTTCTTGGTTGGCCTCTGCTATGCCATCATCCACGCGCCACCTGGCCCTTACAGATATGTCATCTTCAGTTATCCCCTTACAGCCTTTCTCTTGCTCTCCATCCCAGACAATATCTCATTATGCCACTTGGAGTCCAGTTGGTTCAGTACATCTACAACACATGGACACTCAACTACTGATTTATGTGTGCACTTGAACAGGGATAAGAATGACATATGGCAGGGAGCCTATGGCTGTGCATAATATTGCACCTTTCTTGCTTACAGATATAAAAGAGGATGACAATTTCACATATAGTAAGTAGTGCATATCACCTTTTGTATTTACTTATTGCAAACATGTGTTGCATTTACCTTCTGTGATATCTTTATTTCTGCGTCCAGACTACAGAAGGCTTCAGGTGGGAGGACTGTCCTTAGCAGCAATCCTCTGTATCATTGGCCTCATGGTCATAGGCTGTAAGTGGGACTGCTCTCTGTATCTGGAACTGGACCATTTAGGATGACTGTATCCACTCCCTGACATCTCCCTCTCTCTGTCACACAGGTGGAAGAGTATGCAAGATACCAAAGTGTCATGTAGGATCAGGGAAGTAAGTAGTGTCCAGACCTTTCTGACCGTAGGACAATTCGGCCTGACGTAATGGCAATAGTTAAGCTGCATTATGTTTTGATCACTGACACATATGAGTTGAGTGGCTTAGAATGTGTGGTCATTCCAGCCCAAAAGTGTTGTCACAACCATTGTTTACAAACATAGGGATTTGTTCTATGGAGCTTGTGTAGTGTATACCACTGTATCCGAATTTCCAGTGCAGGGATAGTTCCTCCTCCTGCAGGGAGGCTAGCAAACAAAAAATAATATGACAAGCTGATTTGATAACGTAAGTTATACGATCTACCTCTGCTGTCGTAATGATTATATAATTAGGCTGTTGACTGTTACGTGAAAAAACAAGCAAGAGTGAACTAATGCTTTTTAGTTTTTAGTTTTTTTACACTGTAGCAAGGATAATGCACTGCATTATACCATACTAACTACATCTTGACATTAGTCATCGCAATACAGTAACATGTTGAATTTCATCTGTGCGATGATTGATTGTACACATAAGTAATTGTTAAGTAATGAGTTAGGCAATACATCCATTCATTGTCATGTTAGCCCCACTGTTATGAATAGCATAAATCATTTTCTGTGGTGTTCGACTTATGAATGCCCGTCTAATGTTTGATTAACTGTTGTTACATTAATCAATGTTATTTTGGTTTATTTCCCAGGTCATACCAAGTGTATCAACCAGCCAAACAATTAGAGTGAACCATTAGAGTCCAACCAAACAGAGAAAGAGCACTGCACATAAATGATTCTCTATGTGTGTGGGTGCATAGTGTGTTACCAAGGTGTACTTTTTTAATAAAAAAACTCAATAAACGACTGAAAACATGAAGCATGCAGTTTGAAAAAGAGGCTTCATTGGTCTGTTATTCTTTGGTACTTTGGCTTCCACTGCCTTCCAAAATAGCAAAAAAAAATTGGGAATTTTGCTGGTTAATAGACTTTATTGTACTCTTTCACTCTTAATGTATAAGGTTATCCATATTGTCAGCATGCGATCACTTGGTATCAATACTGTATATGACAAATCTTACTCTCTTCACAATTAAGTCAATATGAAAATATTAAATAATAAAGGACATACAAATAAAGTTGATACTTCTACTTGTTCTAGTAATGTTTGCATAATCCTAAATCAAAACAGCCCATCTCTTAACTTTAATAGCAATCTCTGCATAATATAATAGTTGAAATGTACAGTAGAATAAAACATTTAGAGAAATGAACTGGATAATAAACACCTTTAATGCCAAAACGTAGATTATACACCATTCAGGGCAGCTATTTGCATATAATCGGTCCTAATAGCTCTTGAACTCAATAAAAATATCATATAAAAATGTAAAGTGCAGTGAAAAAAAGATAATTGTGATCCATAAGGTAAAAAGTTGATTTACTAAAACTTAAACATAATTTGCATACAGCATTTAGTAAAACATTTATCAACTTCTAATGCACTAATTTGTACTACAATGTGTGCACATTTTACAGTAAGTCTAAAAAAGCAGTATTAATTGCAATATGACAACTCTTATAAACACAAATATGATACATACATTTTTTCATACAAAGATTACGCCCAGTAGAGGTGTGCAGTGAGGATATTATACCTGAAATTGATCAAGCATATAAAAAGATCTTGATAGTATTTTTCCACATTCAAAAGCCAAATAGTCCAGTTCACCCTAAACATTTTAAACCCTAACCGAAGATACTTTTGATAAAAAAAAATAAAACAGCCATGAATGTAAGGAATTGTGTCAGAAAGTGTTTTGGGATTGTTTGAACCTAGTAAAGCTTCTTCTTGACCAAAGTACATTTTAGATGAAAAAGGACCTCAAGCTATTTTTTTCCCCGAATTGACACATCCACAATAAGCCCTTTTCCCCCCAAAAGACCATTTCAGCGTTTCAAAGATTCATCCGCTTTTGAGCTAAAGTTGGACATGATGAGATAGAAATGGAGTACAATAGCTTTTGTTGAATTTACAAGAGCAGTGCTACAGACGAAAAAGCTTTCAATGGAAAGAAAAGAAAAGAAATATGAGCGAGCAGTGGAATGTATGTACAGTTTGAAGAGGTCAAAGCAGCTCTGTTATCAGGATTTTGGCTCTTTGCTTGGTTTTGGTTCTTGGCTGATTCAAAATTTTGTTCAATGACTTTCATAGAAACACAGAAAACAAACAGAAGGAAAAAAATCCCAAATTTAGAGCTATGTGTGATTTTTGTCAGAGAGGAAAAACGTTTTCTTTTAAAGTGATAGTGGTTACATTACAAAAAAAAGAAAGAAATTGAAATGCTTTGTGCGGCATATGTCAAATTATACTCCTTTGAAATGCTAACAGAGGCTAGGTTACTGGGCAGCCTTAACGATTATGTTTATGAGAAATCACAGATGCGGAAGTCTACAGCACAAACAGACAGCGCACGTCATAAAACACATACAAAATCATAACCCCTGTTTTTCAGCGCTCTGCAAAGATATTTCATTCTAAGAATGAATAGAGACTATTAATAAGGCAATAACTCAGACTGACAGAAGACTGACAATAGCGTATTTACCTGAGACACACACGTTTTGTAATCACACAGGTGCTTGTGCTTGTTATAAAGCAGGTTGGTGGCCAGGTAAGCCCACCCTCTAGTGATGAAATCAGCGGGCTAAGACAGTAAGGCGCTGTTTTGACCAGTAGTTTTACCACTAATTAAACCTGATGTCTACTCTTAGAAACAAGCAGTAGACTCCGCAACAAGCATTGCTTATCAAGTCACAAATGAAAAACTGTCATGCCAAACAGGATCATGTCCACTTTCCGCTCTCCTCTGACCCCTGCCAAAACTATTTCCCTTTTCTTTAACACAGCGAAGAAATAAACCTGCCAGCACACCAATCCTAAAGCTTTTGTTCAGGGGGCACAATTGATTTCCATTTAAATGAAAAGAGAGCAAGACTACTCAGCCGGCGTCCCCAGTATGAATGAAACATGGGCATCGCGGGTATTTCGCCAATCATTCCACACTTGATTTGATTCTCCAGATTTTTGTCGCCTCCCCCACCATATAAAGCATTCATCTACCTTTACCCAGCTATTTACACTCTGTGTGGTTGGGATGTTCAAGTGAAAGCTTTTCAAGAGAAACAGAGAAGGAAAAAGAAAACAACATCATTATTCATGGTGGTCGATTAATTCACTGCCTCACACGAGGGTGTTCAAAATGGATTTTTTTCCCACTTGTTTCTTTTTACTGAGGTTCAGAAGAGCTTTATCTTCCCACTGCATTGCCTGTTGTCCGTTCTAATGGGCCTGGGACAGGGAATGTCACTGAGCTGAATGGGAGAATAAAGTGACAACTGGGTTGGTTTAGTGTGGATTAGACCCGTTTGTCTCATTCAAACAAGACCATTCCACTCCGACAAGTCCCATTGCGAAGCGCACCAACTCAAACTGAGAAATACGGTTTCAAAGCAGCAAAAAAACTCAAGGAATTATTGGTGATCACTGACTGGTACAACATACAGTAGATTGTGATAAATCATGCCTTTTAACAAATTAGGTTTTCTTCTTTGGGCTACAATTAATTTGGATTCCCCAAATAGAATCCAATTAGAGGGTTTTAAGATGTTCTCAATGTCTCAGGCTTAACTGTATTCACTATAATATCAGGGATAGTGACATAACTTGTCAAAAGCACATAGAAAAATACATTGCATAGTCTTCGGTGGGGTCCTTTAGTGCAGTGTAGAGTACAGCAGGGGTTAGTACTGGAAGAGTAGCCTGGGGTCCCAAAATATGTCCCTTTCCGGGGTTAAACGGCAGTGTGTAGTAGACCTCAGTGCTCTGGTAGTCTCCTGGTGATGTCCAATTGGGACTGGAGTTCCTCATGGGGCTAGACTGCCCCTTTCTGGCCCTGCTCTGTAGGCACAGAGTAAATCCTGGAAAGAACAGATAAAGAGAGAGGGGAAATGAAAAAGTTGAGGGAAGAACCTTTTCCTTACTTTACTTTTTCTGTCTGTAAGTTGTGAAAAAAAAGTGGAATTAAGGAAACACGTGTCTCCCCCCGAGAGTTGGGTTCTGTCAGGTACATGGGGAGAGCGTCACCTCAACACATACAAAGCACACACACACACACACCTCCTCTAACCAGGTGGGACTTAAAAACCTGGCAAGGCACTGTTGATCCAACAAGCCGGGGGTTGCTGTGAGATTAAGCCTCTTTTCAGTGGAGCGATCAGTCAGCACACAACGCAGTCAGACCTGACTACAGCCCCCAGGAGGCAGCCAGTAATCCAGCGGAAGAATTTGAACCCTTACACACAGAGTGGGTGTGTGTGACACAACACTGGATCTTTCCCCTGCAAGATCTTCTCTGAACTCCTTAGCCTCTCACACCTACATATCTGTTTTCACTGCAAGGTAACTGTCACGTAAGACAGCACCCCGAGACAAAGGAAACTGATTACTCGGCGCAAAGCCAGCCCACAGAGCTCAGCAGTTACACAAGCAAAAACAAAACAAAAAAAGAGAAAGACTGGAAAGTTTAAGACACAGAACATGGGGACTGATAGATAGAAAGAGAGATAGAGGTAGAAACAGAGCTAGATCTTGTTCAGCACCTGTTTACAGGGAGGAGGGGGAGGGGGGGGTCAGATGCAAAAACAGTGTGTCTCTGTACTGAACTGGTTCAGGCTGTTCTGCTCTGAGATTGTTGTTGTCAGATCAAGTTGTTGTTTGACAGATTAGACTGTTGCCATGACACAGTGCGAGGTTGGCTTAGGAGCGTGCCCCTCTGGATGGGTTTCAGCGCTAGGGACAGGTTGGATCCTGCCCACAGGGTCATACAGTCCCGCTGAATCACTATCTGTCAAGGCCATGGTTGACGTCTGAGGTGGAAAAGGTGTTGGGTGGAGTAAAGAGGGAGATGGCTGGGGGGGGTTGGAGAGGGGGGGAGGGTATCAGGCTGTGACAGTAATTGCAGCACAAGTTGAGACGGGCTTCAGTGGGTGGATGCTCCTGTTTGGGTTTCGCCACCCAAGCATTTGTCACTGGCTTGTTGTCGTGAGCCAAAGGTAACTGCCAAGGTAGCAGGGACTGTTACCCACCTGACTGGTTCTGTCACTCGCTGGCTGAGTGACAACGCAGAGCATGCATATCTTTGCTATACTCATTTGTATTGGTGCTGGAGAGGGAAACGATGCATTGGAAAAAGGATTGCATGGAGAGCATGCTGACCCCTAATCAAAACGCATATGCTATTCAAATAGCTGACAATCAGGGAGGTGTCACTATTAAATTTAGAGTGCTATGTTACATTCTATGACACAAGAGTGCAAACGCACATGACTTAATGGTAAGAATTTAAGACTGAGAAGGACTACGGTCTTACCCTTGCTGTCGGTTATGCCTGTGGCGTCTTACCAAGACTACAGCTGCAACAGAAGAGGGGAATAGTGCATTATCAGTTGACTGATGAGCTCCCATTTGTTTTACTATTCGTAAAGATGAGCAGGGTAAATCAATCCTATTGTAACGAAGCTCAAGCACCAAGCTCAAGGGCTTAGTAGTAGAGCATTCACTCACAAGTTAAAGAAAAAGCCTTTCACAGAGAGCTAAAGAGTCTGCTTTCTCTGAACACTTACCAGCTACTGCCACAGCCGATAGAGCCACCAGACTCACACCTACGATGATCATAATGGTAAAGAGCTCATCTAAAAGAAACAACAAAGCACCCACCTCATTACAACACGTTCTGGGCCTAACTGGACATACATACATATCGTAAACAAAGATACATTTTAGTGCCAAATTCCCGCAACGCATTGGTGTGTAAATGTATGTGTAATCATAGACCGATACGAGACTAGCTATAAATTAAAATGTATATTTCAAAATGTTCACATACAGCTGTATAAAGACACTGACTCAATCATGTGATAATGTTTGCGGTACTGTTCCTACTTGTGGCTGAATCTTTGTGTCCTGTAGCTTCCTTCATATCGACAAAATCAGGCTCAGCTCTCTGGTCTCTTATGGTATTCTCTGTATTATCTGTAAACGGATACACCACAAGCCATGTAATCATCACATAACAGGCCACTGATTGATTGGCAAACATCATCACACAAGCATCGAGGTTGAGGACAGGAGTGAAACCACTTGGTTAGAGCTACAGGTGTCTGATCAATCATTGTGACGGCTAAGATGGAACAATCTGTAATCATTCAACGCTCCCTGCAGGTAGGGAGGGAGGGGGGTGGGGGGAGGAGGGAGGTGGGGGGCAGGGAGGCAGTCGCCTGGGGAGGTGTTGCTCTTTGAGACGATTGGGAGGAGACCCGTCCTAAACAGCTCAGTAATTCCATCACAAGCCCATCATGGAGAAGATGAGGAGTGACGGCGAGAGACACCAGGAGAGAATGAGAACGCCAATGTCGATTAGTTGACTGGCAGCATGGCGGAGATCCCGACGTGTTCATCGGCCTCTCGGCAGAATCCACAGAGCTCCTCCAGTTAGCTAATTGATTCCATTCTGGGTGTAATGATCAGGAGGCGTAAAAGGCAACAGGGGCCATGCTTCCTTACCTTCCTGAATGACTGAGTGACTGACAGACTAAGACCAACTGAACCCCAACACACTCCCTGCCATTGCATAGCTCGTATGATTACAGTGGAGGTAACTGTAAGTTGCAGAGACAAATATGGATTTGAAATTTAAACTCACTGAATGTTTCCAGAATGACATCATCCTCATCATCTGTGGAAAGATAGATAGATAAATGTCAAACTGTCAACATCATTGTGTGCTCCAACACACACACAAAATCTACAATAGCCATGGTTACACATTGAATTCGAGCTAGTGAGGTTATCTTGGCTTAGTTTTAACAGAGTAAAAGGCATGCCATACCCGTGTCACCTGAACCATTGATTTCCTGTGAGGATACTGTATGAGGTGGGGGAGGAAGGGACAAAAATTACCCAAAATCACATAAAGGTTAGACATCAAACAAATATACATCTGCAGTCAGCACAACTTCTCTATGTGGACTTCTAGAACTGCACGCTTTGAGTCACAGACTGGCATTCTACATACTACTTGCTTGGGCTACTCCTTGTTGACTAAAGCATCTAGGCCAGCTGATAAGTGTGGGAAAAGACTGAAAATATGAAAGATTGGAAAAACTGTGGCTTTCATTGTGGTTAACATGAAAGTATACAAATAAGTAGTATCTTGACATAAAGTATCCAACATACATGTGTTTTCATCTAAGACAATGTATCATCAGTAGTACAATAGGTTATTTTTATTTTGCAAACTCCTTTTACTCTGATGTATATGGAGCTAGTATCTCCAGCAGCTACGAAGTACTGTATAATTAACCAGTCAGTGGCGTGGCACTCATGCAGGCAAAGACCATGCAGGCAGAGAAAAGCGTGATAAGCTGTTTATGACCTGAAATTGGTAGGGGAGTTAGAACATACCAGCAGCAGCCCGCAGTAGCAGACACAGGTACAGCAATCGCATCATCTTCAAGTGCTAGAGGGGATATAAAAAAGGTTTAAAATAACTTCCATTAGTATTCAGCCACTGATTTGTGCTAAACTCTGGTGTCTAAGTCTAGGTGTGAAAGGGTATAAGAGGCTACTTCACAAATGTTGCAGAGGCTTATCTTGCTCAATGTGTCCTGCAGAACATTGCCAATACTGTTTTAGAATCAAAGACACATAGTTTGTTCAGTGAAGCCACGTCTAGTTCACAACGGTGGCCCTTTCACTGACATTTTGTGTAGAAGTCTAACTGCTTCCTTTCACTTGAAAAATATCCCATCCATTGTATGATATCAGGTTCAAATGGAGTGGTGGTGAAGCAAAAAAAAAAAAAAAAAGGGGGGGGGGGGCTTGGATCGAAACCATGTTTAAATTCCCACAGTGCTCAGCAAAAGCGGTGTGCTTCACTAGGCGTTCCGTCACAGTCAGCTGGCAGCAAGCGCCTATTCAACATTTTCCCCTTGCCTTGTGTATTATGGCGATAGACAAGGCCAGGTGTGGAGAAGGAAAAGCTGTGTCATAATAAGCCATTACTCACCAGTAGAAACCAAGCAAGTATATGAATTGAAGTTAAGTTAGTCTTTAATGCTGTCACACTGTGCTTTGAGATGCAAAAAGTGTGAGCTTTTGTTATTAACTAGCAAATATTTTTTGTATAAGTTTCTGTCAGCTCTACATCTCTATCAGGTCGGTCAACGGTGCCGTGTTTCCGCTGGTAATCCTTTGCGCCATACCAAAAGGCCTGAATCCTTTTAGTATGTATTTAATAAAAATTTTATTCTATTTCTGCATAAACGCGTGTTGAAGCTACGCTGTTTCCCCCATTTAAATGTTTGTATGTAGCCTAGAAGAGCAGAGGTCGGCTTATAACATAACTAAGGTTAATGTGGCTTAACGCTACCCAGAGTTATTATGTGATCATGGTAACAACTGGCGGACACTATAACATACCTTAATTCTATTTAGTAAAATAATATCTATACACGTTTCCGAAATATACTCGCCACTAAGCACGGCCCCAAAACCCACGCCCCCAGTCCCCCATCGACAGCTTACTTCCACAGGAATCACTGCAACAGTGCCATTTATTTTGGCTGTCAGCAATACCTTTTCTAATATCTCCTGTTCTTCTTGAGAAACCTCAGTGCTTCCTCGTGGCGCTGAGCCCAGGACAAAGTATTTGTCTTGCGATGCTCTCTCCTCTGCAACAGCGCACAGATGTAAAAGCCAGCTGTTTCTTACTCGCCAAACAAAACCCCAGCAGCCAGCTGGCCAACCTCAGTACAATGCAGCGGTATTTTTAAACTGGAAAACTTGGGAATGACCTTTCCTACAGTGTAGTTCCAATCAAATATAGCCTATGCGCCTGGCACAGGACCAGGAGCATCTATTTACCCCTGCTATAAGAGGAATCCCCGCTCATTCAAAAGTAGGCCAAGTGTTATAAGCTTCCTTGTTTTTGAACCATGCCCATTGTGTGCCTCTTTCCTCTAGTGACTAATGACTTACTACACCAACATATTGGAGTGAACCGAGGTGACCAGCATTGTTATGGCCCACAGTCTTTACCAGGGTTCTGACGACAGGCAGGAGGACCGTGTCACCTCAGCCCACACTAATCGCTCATTCATCTGATTGTATAGGAAGTCCGGTCCCATACTTGGAAACTGAGAATGAAAGACAAAAGAAGGGGTGGAATTGGGAGGGGGGTTCATTCGTTCAACGGGGGGATTTGATGTGGGAGAAAGGTCTGAGGACGGTCAGTCTGGCCCTATAATCTCATTTGTAAGTGTTGCTTTGGCGCTTGATGTCTTCACAGTGCCAGAGTGAGCAAATGTCCGTCCTGCGGGGAAGAAGAGATGGCGGCGAGGCTATGTCTAATGCTCGACTGTCTCTCTCTCTCTCTGCAAAATTACCATCAAGTGTGTCATAAAGAGAGAAATGTGTTGGGTTAAAGTGTTAATCAGATGACAGAGGACTGATTTGAGAGGGAGTGTCGAGCAGGGCGCTCTGGCTCCATGGAGAGCAGCAGTAAATCTACAAACACAAACAGCCTAAGCAGCAGCAAATAAAATCCCCCTCTGTATCCAATTTGCTTTTCAGAGTCGCTTCGGGTGGAATAATAAGCTGATCCAATTTGGATATATATTTATCAGCACAGTCCACTGCCTCTGAATCAAAATGCCTCCTGAAGCTTGTGTTATTTTGTTTTAAGTGGGTAATACATTCTTGTATATTTGAATGTCTTGAATTTGCTCGATTTCTCGATGCTCCTGTTTACCCAGCCTAATCTCCGGCTTATGATGACCACTGGCTTGCAAATAAAGATGAGAGGTGGAAGCTGTCTCTAAGCTGAAAATTTACAATACATAACTTAACTGATCATACATCGAAAACCCGCTCCAAGGAAGTTAGATAATGTACTACTATGTCAAGGTGAGTTTTCTGTTTCCCCTTTGTGTGTTCTTCCACTGGTAGGATCCACCCTGAGCATGATATATCTCTGACTAAGCCAGTCAGAAAAGCAAGATCTTGTTTACAGGACTTAATGTTGAACGATTGAACAATACCTGCCTGTCGCGTACACACAGCACGCCCAGCACTATCAGCAACACAGGCACACTCAGCGCTAAGATATCCTGCAGTTTTAAGTATGTACAGTCATTCACGCATACACACACACACGCACACACACACGCACACACACACACAAACGGTATAGGCTGACAGATACACTTTATTTTTTCTGCTCAGGCAGAAAAAACTGTTTCATCACCTTGTACAACAGAAAACGATTAAGATAGTTACTACAGCAGTGAGTGAATTGAAGCAAATAGCATATATTATTATCATAAAGATATTTGAAGATTCACCACAAGAATTACCATGAAGACAGGGAAAGAGGATTTACAGGAGTGAGTGAATGAGTGAGTGAGTGAGTGAGTGAGAAAACAAAAAATAGGCTCTTAGGTCATTTGTTATTCATTGCCATTCAGTTTCAAAATGTGGTAGCTTCCATTGGTTCAGTGAAGAGAAAAAACATTCTTATTGAAATGTTTACTCAACTCTGTCATCTCTACAGGGAATGTTTATCTAGTTCAGTCTGACCCCCCCCCCCCAAAAAAAATTATGCATCTGAAATAGAGAATGCTATTCCACTGTGATGCTCCAACACCGGCAAACTAAAACAGCAAGAAACCAGGTAGCAGAATCCTAAGGTCTAAACTCCCACTACCTCCAGACTCACATTACCTCTAAATGTGCTTATCATTGCAACCAATCAAACAATCTAGTCCAAATTAAGAGACAGGGTAAATAGGCTGTTATTTTCAATGGAAACTGATGCTGAGACTGACAGCCTTGGGAGGAGGTCACCTGCAGGAACTACAGGGAAAAAATGGACAAGTTATAATGTAAGACTTTGACAACACCAACGCCTTCAAATCTAGCACCTCGCTGACAAACAAGAAGTACGGGCATGGCAATGGAGTCAAAAATTGAAACGATAAGTAGAGGGACTTGGCCTTGTCAGCACTGCTGCAATACTCCTGCACTCTGCATAGTTCAGCAGTGGCCTGTATAGTGAATGTTGACCCTGTAATGATCAGATGGAAACAATGTGATGATGTTCCTGGTTATGCTAACACTTCACACACTAACAACACTGATATGATGCCACCATAGAACTGAGCCCTCTAAACAATCAGTAGCACCACTGTGGACTATATGCCTACACCCATCAGTAGCCTGGAATCAGTTGTGCTTAGGGGTTTCCAGCCTCAGCTTGAGTTTGACTACAACAGGAAGGGGTGCAGTTTCAAAATTACAAAACTGTTTGAAAAAATAAGGATTGGTGGTTTGAAGGATATCTACGTGATAAACTCTTTATTTTCCTGCAAATACTTGCCTGGTTTATTAACTAATTAACTGACTCCAATGTTAGCCTTTACTTAAACTATCCCTACCAGATCTGAATTGCCTGCTAAAAGTTGCTCCAAGTAATTGAATAATGTTGGCTTTATGTGAAGGTGTCACGATAGCACTTACAAGTACTGCCTGCCCATACTGGCATTTAATCAACCTTATTCAACTTCAAGCTAAATTAGCGTTTTTAACAAAAGTTTGCAAAAGAGCACTGAATACCTCAAAAGCATTATGTGATCTTCAATGTGAGCTTGAGACACTTGTGAGTACAACCTATTCAAGAAGAGTTAAGAGCTATATGTTTAGTCAAGAGTAGTGGAGGTTCCCTGCGGCTAAGGCATTTTACTGCTGCATCTCAACCTTCTTCTCAACCTTCATCTCACCACAGCACCCAAAGTGCAGATTGAAAGCAAGTCAGAGTTTCAGCTTGACTCAAAGGGCCATGGGTTTTTGTTAAAATTGTTACAATTGTTGGTCTGTAACATTTTGTCTGATCAACATGAAAGTTAAGCATTGACCATAAACCCGATTCCTCATGGTGAAGTCTGTATATTTGAAAGTCAAATCGAAGATACTCTACCTTTGGCATCAAAAGGTTAACACAGTAATATAATGAGTAAATGTAAATAAACAGCCTAATTTTCCTATACGCAAAGCTCTGTCCTCAAAGATATAATTTAACATTACATTTCTATCAACATGTTAGGCATGCTAATGTATATGCATTTTGCCGGTAATAATATCTCAAATTCATATTAAGTAATATTGAGGTACATACATACTCATCGCTGAAAAACATATTAGAGGTACATGAGCTACCCGCAATTAAATCAGATAAAAGCCTACATCTAAAGACTTCTAAAGCTTCCGTTTCAAATATTAAACTATATAATTCCCTGCTCACGTAAACACACCCACTGTTAGCCCACTTTTGATCTTTTTCTAATTACTCACCTATTCGCGATAGAAGTTCAACCTAGACTACAGCCCTGTGGTAGTTATCTGTGATAAGTAAGTCAAGAAGCATGCGTGCTGAATGACAGGAAGCGTTAAATGCAGAGTCGCTTTATAAGTAGGCTATTTGACTTTGTGAAGGGAATCGAGGCAACGCTAACAAACCGATTATAAGAATCTGAGGGAGAATTTGTTTAACCTTAAGACCACACTGGAAATAACCCGTTGCATTTTGGCTTAAAAAGGGCATAATTTCGTGTACCGTTCTTTGCAGTGGGTTTGACTTAGAACAAACAAAGAACAAACTGTTTTATACAGTTTTATAGTTTGACTTGCAAATGACAGTTTGCAAGAGTCATGTTGAATGAATTAGACGCATCTGATTTAATATTCGTTGGTATTGACATTATCACGATTATCTTACCAATCTTATCAAAACATGTCAGAGGAAAGAACAGAGTGTGTTGTATTTGCTGCAGAGTTAAATGTTCGAACAACAAGTTTGCTTATTCCATTTGAACAAAACAAAACAACCTTTTTGGTTAACAGTTTGATTATCCTCCCTTCTCTGTTAACTTTCTTAAGTTTCAATAGTGCTTGCTCCTTTACAAGCAATATTTGTATAGTTTTGAGTAATGCGAAAGGTGGGGCCTAATCTTAGCTCTTTGGACAATAAAGATGTTTACATGGATTATGCCAGTGCAATAGTCAAACAGCTATCACTCATTACCAATAGGTCCAGTTATGGGTCACATAAAAGTCCTCCAAAGGCTTTTATTGATTTTTCCTTAAGTCAGTTTGGAGAAGCTTTGTGTGCTGCTGTTTTCTTAGTTAGGCCTCGGTTAACCAGTTTACCAGTGTATGGAGAAATTCTAAGATGTGCAGTGGACTAGGCAGATGCATCTTTGTTTAAAATACAAACTTTGATTATGGAGGAAAATTATAATGTAGAGATGTATAAATGTTCTGTCTGCAGTCTGCACATAACAGATGTATTGAAGAGCTTTTTGAGTTGTTTAGGATTTTGTTTTTGTTTTTGTATTATATAATTTAATACATTTGAAATGAGGCTTTGAAATGAGCTGTATTGCTAAAATATATCACTTACCTGGTGGTGGTTGTTTGGTATGCTTAGCAGTGTGGATTTGACTGGTATGCTGCCTTTCTCCCGCTGAGATCCTAAGTAGCATGGGTACTTTTTTGAGTGCATGTGTGTACAGGTGTACTTCTGTCAGGAAATGGGAATGGTGCTCCTGAAGTTTCTATTGGTTGCTGAGCTTGTTGAAACTTGACACCACTCAGTCTTATCTTTATTACATTGCTAACCTGCTTAGGGTTCCTTGCAGGTGAAACTTTAAACAGTGCTCACAGTGTTATCAAATGTTATTACCTCATTAGAATATTATCCAAAACGGTTAATCCAGCCTGTACTTTTACATACTGCTAATCAATAACTTGTATTTTGCATTATAATATTTAATGTTTCTTTAAAGTTTATGGAAATGTATTTCACACTACCCAATTTTACACTATTATTTTTCTTAGGCATGTCATGGGCTTATCCTGGTGGTTGTTTCTGATTGATTACCCACACCATAATGTACAATATGAAGATAACTGTCATGAAATGACAATTCTGAAAAGAAAGTATGGAGGCCATTACTTTAAGACCTAAAATGGAAATAGCTTTCATTTTGGAAGCTGACGTGTGACATGACTAGATATGTGATCCGAATGATTTGGAGTTCTTTGTTTGAAGCCAGCCAGGTCAGCTGCACACGGGGATCCACTGTGTGGAAGTAAACTTTACCTTGTAAATATGTTGTATATGTCAACACCCCTTAATGGGTCTGTACTCATTGAATGATGTTTATTGTGTTTTAGTCGCTCAGTCTGGCGTGGTGATATGACTGGTGGTTGGTATTGGGTTTATTGACACCTTTAAAAAGCATTGAGCCTCTACACATCTCTGTCCTTCCCTTTCACAGTCACCTGTGTCTTGTGTAGGAACTTCAACTGGGAGGGCACATTTGTTTACAGGTACCTAATGAGAACCAGTGGAGGGCTAGCTACACTTTTGTACCTCCATGGGCTGATAACGCAGTGGACTACAGGGAGTTAGTGCTGGTGCAACAGTGCCAGTGGCATTGACATTTCATTATTTTGAGCCCACTATCCTTCATGGACAATTTTGTCAAATTTGTTTGTCAGATGAGGAAGAACCGTATCTGAAGACGGTATAGCAGCAGCTTCATTTGTCAGTGTGCCATGATGCAGGACCTGGGATACAGGCATAAAGAGAGACAGCTGCTGTAAGTAGCACTCTTCAAGGCAATAATACAGTCTTTCATTCCATCTTCAGAATAGCACTAACCCCCTTGAAAGACTGAGAGAGACATTATTGCACAACAATGTGGACATTTTACTAAAAATGATACGGCTGTGTAACAGCTAAGCATTGTCGTGTGCCTTTACTGTGGACACTGATACAAAGTTAGTGGGAGCAGTAGGGTGAAATTCATGTTTGATGTGTTTAGTCTTGCATTTCAGTGGTTAGAACAAATGTCATTAATTCTCATGAGCCATTTGATTACCTAAGGTGTATTCAGAAAGATGTATTGGCACACTGACTGCATCTTGCTTGACTGCAAGGTGCAGTAGTAAACAATTGCGCAAAGCCAATCTGCCATGTGTCTTGTGGCTCATGCCATCTCACCAACACTCATATTAAAGGTTTGGCTTAAAGTGTGAGTCACATGTGTTTTGGGCTTGACTATAATCCCATAATCCAATATCTCTTTGTTCAGTGACTTGTGGAGTGAGTTGGGTGCTTGGTGTGCAAAAAAAAAAGTTGGATAATCGTAACATGCACTCACATTGACTCATTGTTCTGCTGAAGCTATGGGAGATGTGCTGGACTGAAGGCTGCTCCAAGAGGTGTAACTGCTCCGCCCTAGTCACCATGAGCCGCCTGCCAGCCAGCCTCCTGCCCTTAGGGGGGCGAGCTGCACCTTTCTTAACCGTCCCCTGGGCTGTTTAGGGAAAGGTAAGCTCTGCCGGTTCTACTGGAATAACTTACCCACCCCCTTTTCCAACACCACTTTGTTTATCCAGCTGCTACAAACATGATTATGTTGCGTACATGTGGCTGATCTGTACTTAGACGAATTCTAAGACGAATTCTATGCAAACAAAAGACTCCAAATATTATTTCTAAGTTGTGCCGCCTGATTAACTTTTTTTTGTATACATAATCTTTGGATATACCTCAGATGTGCCTAAAGGAAAATGAACAAATATTCGTGTCTGATCTTGCCAACCTATGAAAGCTGAAGTATACCTCTTTCAAGCAGTCAGAATGTATTCCCTTTCCATCTTTATAAGGCTTGTCAAATAACTTAAACACGCTTTACCATTATCATTTTCAATTATCAACTTTTCAACCAACAGGGTATATTCTTTCATTTCCTTATATATGTGAGGAATTAGAGCTTCCGTTTGACTTGGGTGTTTCTAATTTATCATGTTTAAAATGTGCCGACTGTAATGATCACATGCATAATGAGGAAGCTAATAAGCTGTGCGCTATCTGATCTATTCAATTAGAAGCACAATCAAGTGTGGTAGTCATTACATCTGTGTCACTCAATATTCTTGTCTGATAAAAGACAGATTTCTGACTGAGAATGGGCTCTGTTATTAGTATTGTCTAACACCTTTTATGCTTTATGCTTTCTACTATTGTTTTTTTTAGTCAAGAGCAGAGAATCTGAGTGAATATATGATCCTCTGGTATCTCAGAGCCCATCCCATTATGTCCCTGTGTGTACCCCAGTGTTGGATGCAAGCAGGATGTTCCCATTACTTACCCTTTAATGCGGAGGCATTTGACTTCCAAGGTAACTACAGGTATACTCTTTGGCTTGTATGGTACATCAAGTATGTCTGAATGGACATGCAAAAAAACATCATCATAGCCAACCATAGTCCCTTGCAGCTGCCCAATCTACATGCAAAGGGCCTCATTATCATTTGAAATAAAACTGGGTCCGTGGAGCGTAGTAGAATCAATGACATCTCTGTGTTGGCATTTAGTGTGATGTTCATCATTTAATACTTTCTGCAACTCCATATTACATTATTGCTATCATATTCCATATTATTACAGTGTACCAAACATTGAAGGTTTTCTATCTCAGCACCATCTAACTCTGTACATGTTCGATCACAACACAATCTCGCTTTACTATCTCTCCCAACAATGGAGTCTAAAATGTGTGCAAATGTATATAATTTCTATTAATAATAGTTGTGTTTGTCTTCATTACACCATGCTGGCATTTTTCTACAGCTGCTTACACAAAGACCCTGTGCTCCACCCACACTCTTAAATAACACTGTTCAAATTGCCTGAAATGCCAACCGATTAGGCTATGACCCAGCAGATCCTTGTGTTAGACCTAAGGGGTACTGTGAAGAGTTACAATGTCAATATTGGTTAGTGCTTATAGGTTTGACTTGCCCTTATTACCTCTGATTTTCTTCTCTGTAGAATACTAGTTGTGCAGCTCAGGTGGCAAAGCTATCTGTGACGACCTATTTAGCACTGGCCCTTCACCCTGGCCTGTGTGGAGACCTGCCAGATCTGCCATGGCTATGTCCTGCAGAGCAGCTCCCTGCTTCCACTTCACACAGTGTGGATGCACTCTCAACGACTTCCTATACCCCAACCACACCTTCTGTGCTACACAACGCCAGTGTTTCTGGGGTCCTTCCAACAGGCCTAGGCCCACTGTCAACTCCCCTTCTGTGGTTTTGATTAGCACACAAGCCCTTATGAGCAGGTCAGGCACTTCTTGCCCTACTACTCCACCTTCAACCAGCGAGCCAATGGCCTGCAGAGTAGCTGCTACTATACCTGCTACTGGATGTGGAGAGCGACTGACCCCTATTGATGATTACTTCCTAACTTATGGTCTACTAGAGTCAGCACTTCAAATACTGGTCAAGGTTAATGACAGACTTGTAAAGATTATCAGCAAAAACTGTATATAGTTGAATGTTTGTGCAATAATAAATACCATGCACACTTTCAATTATCTTACCTCTGCCTCAACATGGGAGTTTCAACTAGAAAATAAAATGCATTTTAATTTCAATACATATGGATACAATTTCTTTTAAGGGAGTTAATCACAATCAAATCAAATCACAATCAAAATATGAAATTATGCTTAGGAACGTACTGCCCCTGTGGTTAGTCTCAATGTGTTAAATGCAGTGTTGGCTCCCCCTGCAGGTTGGTGGAATGATCAGTAAAAATGCCCACTTGAGTCCTATTATACCAGGCTTTTGCAACGGTTGGACACAAGTCCTTACAGACTACGAAATTTAGCAAACTATACTGGACAATGTGACTGTTAGTCTTTTCAAATTCATCCATGCAACCTATGGCCTGTATGAGATTTTCAACTTTGACACCAGCAATGATCTCAATAATGCAGACAAAAAGCAGACCCCCAGCTCTAAGCAGTTTGGAAAGGCCAGAAGCTGTCAAGATGACCCTATGCAGGGTTGCCTGGAAGGAAATTCTCCAAATTGCACCTTTAGCCAAAGGACCTTAACTTTTGCCTGTTGTTTTGAGGGAGGATTCTTGAAGTTAATGGACCGTTGAAAGAGTGTCACGGCAAACTGAGCCCTGTTACAAGTATCATGTTGTTGACCTCTGTGCTGATGAACAACTCAAGTCGGCACTCTGAGTATGCTTCTGCCCACTTGCACACAGTTTCTACTTTAAAAGCTTCGGCTGCTGACATGGGTGTTAATATGCTTCAAGCGCTCTACTTTACGAGCAAAACAAATTAACATTCACTGCAATTGTAACTGTGATGTTTGGGGTTCAGCATCATTGCATGCCAAATAAAATATGGAGACTTTGTAGAGGCTTGTGTGAACGCTTTATTAACATTTCAGCGCGTTTGGTTAGTTGATATTGATCACATATCAGAGAGAAATGCCACTGATGTGATTTGCATTCTAAATCAAATGCCTGCCTTTGGAGCAGTGTTTTCTATGAAGCTTTTTTTCTAGAGAACATTAATGGCTGTTGAAAGATTTAAGATGGTTAACAGTGCCCCTTGGGTAATTGGGTATAGTTATTCAGACCACTCTCTCTTTGTAGCCAAAGAACCACTAGATGGCACTAATTCATCACGGGGGTGGCAGCATCATGTTGTGGAGGTGCTTCACTGCAGGAGGGACTGAAGCACTTCACAAAATAGAGCCCTGACCTCAGCCCAATAGAAAATGTGTTGGCACAACTGAAAAAGTGTGCGCTACCACCAGAGTTTACCTCATTACAATAACAATTTATTTTGCCAGAACCTGTATTTGCTGTAACGATTGTGATAGACAAAACTACCACTAATAGTCTTCTGAACATCGGTATGCCTGACCAGTATTGTATTAGCAGGCCCCTACCTCTTGTTCACGCTATTGTGTGTCCAATGAAGTTTTTATCCTCTGAATGCCAGTGTTGCATAAGACGAGGCATGTTGACATAACCTGCCAGCAGGCAAGGGTACAGGTTAGCATTTCCAAAATCCAAAGGCTATGCGTAACACGAGGGCTTTGTTTTTTTATCTTGGAATAACTATCAGTTTTCTTATGATTCAAGTTAAATGAATTTGTTATTTGTGATGATTAAACCAATGCCATAGTTGCTACTCTGACTTTAGAATACAACTAGTTGTCCACAAGATAGGCCTAAGGTCTGTTTGACAATGACAGTGGTAACAAAGACGTAGACCAATGGAAATATTTATCTGAAGAGTGCATTGTTTGCAAGTTTGCCATGCAGGTGTAACTGGCCAAGGGGAGCATAATTGTTTAGCTGGAGAGCAGAGGCAAAGGCTGCCTGGCTGCCTTTAAGGCACTGGAGGGGTTATGCTTTCTGTAGTCCGCTTAAGTCTAAATGTTTCATCTTGATGCTTTATCTCTAAATGAATTCCACCTTTTCGATCAAGGGCAGCCTGCAAAATTGTCTTTTAGAAATGTGTATTCATGCTGTCATTATTTTTCACCATCTGCCTTTCAAGATAAAGTGAAAACAGCTCTTGCAAGTGATTAAAAAAAGGGAGGCCTAAGTACCCCACAATGTAAACTTATTACACCATCCATGCAGCAGTATATCTGATGAGAATAAGATGGTACTCCCCAGCAACTCTGAGACATTTGTGACCTTGTTGGTAGTGCCTGATTATACAATTGTTTACAAATCTGTTTGCATAGATAAACACCTTAGTGCTGCTAGATCAATTAGAGTTGTTTAAGCATAATCATCCAATAATAATTGAGCAGAAGCTTAAGCACATAATTCCACATGGATTCTGAGGTTGTTGTGATTTCTTCGGCCTTTCTGCGAACCAGCCAAATGAACAACTATATACCGAGGACTGTACTAAAGTGCTACCTTGCTGTGTGGGAAATATGCCTTGCAGGACTGTGTCTAAGTGAGCAAATTTCCCCTCCAATGAAAATCAAGTTTTAAGCGTTGTTAACATGTCCTTGTGGTGTTTTTCATGTGCTACAAGACATATCAGGTGCAAAATATGCAGTCAACGGCATGGGCATTTCTGCTACGAAACTGCAGTGCACTAACGACAGTCTCAAACGGGCGAGTTTAGGCAAGCCAGATTTATGAGGTCACAAATTATTAAGCAACAAATCCCGTTCATGGGCGGGGTGCACTTGCTTCCGCATTGCAATCGAGAGGAGAAGGGGGGCGGGGGCTGAGCGGGTTTTCGAAAAAACGTGGGCGGGGCAACTCAGATTCAGTAATTTTTAATGAGGCAAAAGGAGAAGATAAAATCTTTAGTATTTTAACAAGATAATTGAACGTATTTTGCAGAAAAAAACATTACAGACATGATTTATACAATTGAGCTGAATATTTTATAAAATGACTGGAGGTGGACTTCAATGGTTTTCTCTGATAAGGCACTGACAATTATTTTGGGCCAAAGTTTCCAGTCCTGTTTTTTCTCAGATATATTTTAACTATAACATATGCTATTGAAAATGGACAGGTTTTCTATATGCTTTAAAATTATATTTAAAGCGATAGTTCCCCCATGTTTTATCTTTTGATATGTTTTTCATCAGATACCAAGGGATTTGGCAATCAAACAGCAGAATGTCAAACCAGTTGAGAAAATGACTCTCTATTGCGTTATCGGGGTTCCTTCCTAAATTTCTTTTAAAACTATATCTGTTTTCTATGGGCATTGTGTACAATGAATTAACCATTTGAATGCCATTGTTGGAAGAATAGTGGATTTCACTTACATTGATCCTGTGACTCAACTTGTTCAATATACTTACTCAATTTTGCCTACTCAACAACATATAGGCCTATTGGTTTAGAAAATCTGTGAAGTAAGCCTATCCCTTTAAGTAAAAAATGTAGATTGTGATCATAAAGCACTGCACCTTTTTTGCACAGAAAACATATACTTTACCCTCATTATTTTGCACTTTTGATTAAGCTCCCATATAGGTAGCCAAGATTAAGATGCTGTTTTTAGAGAAAGCCTATACCTTTTTTTCACTCACTAATCCTTTCAGCACATACGTTTTTTATGTTATTGTTGAAGTTATATAAATTGCCCCTGATCTTAAGTTTATTTAGCCTCCTAAAGAATGACCGGTTTAACTAAAATGTTATTGTTAAGAATTAAGTGTGTGTATCCATTTCAAGTCGTAGACTAACCATTGCAACAACATTTGTCTATAGGAGTGTGAAAGCAATTTTTTTTTAATTAAGGGCTGAAAAAACTTAAGTAATTGTAACCTCAGCAGTTTCAGAGTCTGAGCAGTGTCAGAAAAGCTAACTTTTTGTGTAGCCATCTACACTTTAACAACCAACAAGAAAACTCCACTAATCGGATGGCACTAAATGTTTTAGCTTGCGAAAGCTAGTAAGTTAATATTAAAACCCATTCTCTTGTTTAGTATTTAGCATTAGGATGCCAGATATTGAATGATTTAAATAATTTATGCTTCTAAAACCTTGTTTATTTTAGAAACAAATGTAAAATAATATTCAAATAGATTTTTCATAAAATTGCATTGTAACTATTTTATTATGTCTCCAGGAGATATTACACCGCATTCCTCCTCAGTTTCACCTGTCTCTTTGTTTGGGTAAAGTCTTACTAAGTAATGGGGCACGTTCAATCTCAAAACGGTTATGTTTATTGGTTTCACCTGTCTCGTTATAGTTAATGATTTCAACTTTGTCTTTGATGTGGTATTTATGTCCTGCATGCTCTTTATTCTTTTTTTAATCTTATTTGTTTTGGTTCTGTTTGCTGTTGGTTTGTTTTGTATTTGTTTGCCACCATTTTTTGTTTTGTTTAATAAATATGGATTAATGTAGGCTGTGGTCAGACTAATTAGAGATTGCATGTCAGTTCTCAGGCTCAATTCCTTGGCCATGGCTCCTGCTCTGCCAGTTGTCTGGTTGGGGTTTACTGGCCCTTGCCAGTGGTACATATTTGTGTCATCTGCCTTTATGTCAGCATATATTGGTTATCCTTTTTGATTCCAGCAACTTGATACATTTTCTGGTGCTAAAATCATAACTTCAAAAATACATAAATGAATGCATACATTTGTAGATTATTTAAAGACAAATATGCAGTGGTGTAAAAAAGTATTTGACCTGTGGCATTTGCTGCAACTTTTCTAATTAATTTTGATAGACTTAGAACTCACATGGAGTGACATTTGGTTATTATTTTGTATGTAATTAAAACCAAATGCCTTGTTTAGTTACTGATCAGTCCCTCCCAGTCACAGGGAGGAATGTAGGCTCACTCTTCCACTCAAAACTTCTGCTTGTTCATAAACTATGTTCCAGTCCTTAGCATTTACTTTATATAACTGTTTTAGGCCTCTCTAATGGAGTCAGTTCTGTTTTTGACTATGTAACTAAATATGATTGGGGGAAGACTGAGAGGCACAGAAATAGTTTTGTAACCCAAAATCCACAACTTATTTACTTAGGTCTTAAGAATGTTCATTGTGGCAAGATGGGCTTGTAGAAACTGCATGCTAACAACTTCAATGGTTAGGGCCATCAGTTGAAGCAGTTCTGCATCTTTTGCATGTGGTGTGACCATAGCCTAAGTGCCCAAATCCAATTTCTTGGATGTGTCATATGTGACTCAGGTCTGTTTTTTTCTTAACAGTGTGAACAGCACAAGTCACATGGAATTCAGTCATTTCAATTCGGATTTGGGGCACCTCCATACGTGGTACTAAATCGGATATAGGTCTGATTTTTTGAAATGCGACCTCAGTCTGAACAGTCAATTGGGAACCCATGCAACTTTTACGTCTCTCTAGATTTAGCATACTGTGTGTGACTTCTTTGTTATTGTTATTTTGCGCATGTGGGTCAGTTCAGGACTGTGACCAGTTCACACTGTAGCCTGATATTGGTCACATTTAAAACGAATAGTGTGAACAGCCAAAAGAAAAATCGGATCTGAGCATGAATCCGAGCTGAGCATTAGGGCCTGCGGTGTGACCGTAGCCTTAGAGTGGGCCCAAAGGAAGCGTCTGGATTTCGTTTTTTTATGCTAATAACGGTATAACTAGTTGTTGAGTCTATTATTGGAGACTATTATTTATTGAGCTTTGCATAACTTTATTGATAGAATTTTTAAAAAAGTATAAATATGTAGTATTAGCTCACTTGGTGTCTTTAAGTCGTATTTGAATTTGATATAAGTGCAAATTCTGTCAAAAAACTGGCAAAAATCTGAAAGGGGCAATTACTTTTTTATGACACAATAGTTTTGAAAATGTGATGACGCTAAAATGTCAAAAAATCTGGTTTTATTCTTAAACAAACAATGAACTATGCCAATTTTGGTTTTTGGATTAATGTATTAATTGGTTCTTCAGAAGACAACTTCCACCTGTTTGTTTCTGATAGGTTAATGTCATGAGTTCAAAGGGGTATTTAAGCCTGTGATTCCTAACAATTGAGAATTCTCTACAGGTGAGTAATTTATCTATGAAGCAGTGATGCAGTTTGAATTGGAGTATTTTTTGTGTAAATATTGATACGTTTCCATTGTTACTGAAATAATGACTTTGGATTTTTGTAATTGTCTATTTCTGTACTTTTAGCCATGGGGACCCATTTACTGCTTTGGAGTTTTGTGGCTCTACTCGGCTGGGGTAAGGTTCTTTTTTATTGTGAAATATTTTAGAGATTTTATTATATTTAGTTATTACTTTGTGCACGATTAAGTCCATTTGTCTTTTTTTTTGTAATTTAATTGGCAGTCTTGGGAAATCCATGTACAGTCTCAACCTTCCTACTTGAATCACATTTTTGTAGTGCATCTGTTTCACCTTTTGAGAAAGTAATTGTAAAGTATTATATTTATTTTTGATAAATGCTAAGTATTTGGAGATTATATATATATATATAAAAAAAAATTTTCTCTTTCAGAAAAAAAATACAGTTCAATTTAAGCTTTTATTAGTCTATATTTTGAAGTCCTTTTGGACTGTTTGTCTGGAGCAATAAACCAAGCTAATTTCCCAGGTTCTGTATTGCTCTTTGGCCTTTTCACAAAGGATAGTCTTGAGCTTGTCCTATGACTGATCGCGTTGTGCTTTGAAGGATTCATTGTTTAAAGGTAGTACACAATTGAGATTAAAAATCTCTAACAAGACACCTTGCCAAGAGGGCAACAGCAGGATGAACATTAAAATTTACATTTATGAAACGTTCAGTTTCCAATCATTGTTTCATTGAGTCCTTTTAAATGTCCTTGAATTTTCCCAGCGACACCTGATCTTGCAGTCTAGGTTTAAGCTGAAGTTCATTACAAATGAACAGGGCTGCCTACAAGAGGGTGGTCTTTCCCTATTTTGTTTTGTCCTTAGGCACTAATTGGAGCAATTCCTATGACCTCAAACAATAATTCCCTTGTTTTAAAATGAATACATGTACAGACGTGGTGGGAGCCCGAAAATTGCCTAAAAGATGATGTAGTCTGCGAATAGACAAAGCTCGCCAATCAACATTGGAATGAGTGAGAGGATTCCCATGGAGCATTGCTGTTCATTAAAAAAATGGAAACTTGCGTCCAGGTAGTGGAGACACTGACGAGGCATGAAAAAATGTGTCGCTGGTGAAGAGACTGTCCCACTTATCAAATAATGAATTCTAAAGCTATTCCCAGTTACAATAACAGCATTTTGGAAAACTTTGAATTTAAATTGCTGGTGCTGCATGCATGTACAAAAATCACCACAATCCAATATCCCCATGAGGAGTTTGACCTTATTCTGAAGTGTGGTCCTAGTCTTATCATTGCATTCAGTTCAGGCTGATGCAGGTGGTTTTTACTGGTCGGTGAATGTTATACTTCATCTACCCAGATAATCATGTGTGCACAATAGGAGCGAATATTATGTTTTGTAAACTCTTCTGTAGTTGCTGTGGAAATCCCATTCTATACAACAAAATGTTTACAGCTATGTATTATTTGGGTGTGCTTATCCTCTGTATAGCCCCTAGTATATCCTAGTGATGGCTCCATTGAGATCAGTAGATCAAGTTGCATACCCCATTACTTGAGTTAAAAAGGTCAACCTAATCCAGCTGGTAACTCTCAGACAATCACCTATAAGCATCACAGGGATTTTGAGGGGTTTAATGTGAGACTTTTAAAATCATTTGCTTTTATTTTAAGTAGTACTGTTTGATTCACGGAGTCTAGTGTCAGACTTTGTATTGTCATGTAAATGCCTGTTCCTTGACAGTCCTGTTAATGCTCTTATAGTATTTGACTGTTTCCTCCTTATCAGTAATTTGAAGACCACCCGCATGCAAGGCGATAGCTTAGATATTCTGTGTCTGACTTCATGTTTAATGTTCTCTTTTTTTTTTCCTCTAGGTATTTGTTACGATGGGTGGGCAGGGAAGGAGTTTGCCCTGACCTTTATGGAGAACTATCAGGCAAACTATGGCAACCCACGGTTTCAGGTCACGATCGTTGCTCTAGATGCTGATAGCAAGGTGACTGTGAAGG
>JAVQIZ010236274.1:0-14550 GCA_036023535.2 Galaxias brevipinnis | reverse complement strand
TAGCTCTTATCTAGATGATCAAGTCAGGGATGCACTTGTGTTCTCTACCTGACCTGTAGCTTTAACCATTATCTTTTTGTAGGCACAATTTTTGTAAGTCGCTTTGGATTAAAGCGTCTGCTAAATGAATGCAATGTAATGTAATGTAGCCATTGTATGTTTACAGTGCGTGAATATGCCAAGATTAATAAGGTGCTGTATGTGTGCTTGTGAGCATTAGAGAAAGAAAGAGTAAACATTACCATGACTGTGGCAAAGGCAGACACCAATCCAATCACAACTTTGATGAGGAAGTCAAGGTATCTCTGAAGTATTGGCCCGCAAGGCTGAAACATATGACCATCAATAATGATTATATTTACTATGTCAATCAATCCATTTATATGACCTTTGTTTGGAGTATGTGAACACAGAAATATCAGAATTGATACATAAGCTCAGTAATTGCATTGGTTCCTTTAGCCTTTATTGCTGCATTACTTTAGACGTGATCATTGCAGCGTAAGGGAAGAAAGAAATAGAACAGCTCCGGCTTAGGAAATGTCAACATAAGGGTGCTTTCCACCGTACTTCCTTTCACCACCTAAGGCACACGTAAGACAATTACAACGCCCATGCTTTTGTGTAAGTGAACTTAAACCCAAGACCACATGTACAAGTCAAATGTCTTCAAGCTTACTGTCAGCCAAGCCATGTGTCGAGTTGGCCAGGTGTATGTAGCCTATTCTTTATTGTTGTGCTCCATCCATGGAACAGGCAATGTCAAACCTGACAAGGGCATTTAATTGTGTACAGATTTCCCTTAGAAATCTAAGATTAGTCCTTAATAAGTCAAAAACTAAATATATGATTGTCTCAAGGGCCAAAGGTTAGATTATAAGGCATATAACATTTGCTCCCTTAAAGGTGCAGTATGTAAGTTTGAATTTCTAGCAATAGATTACATTTTTTATGTTTTTGTTACGTTTATGACATACCTCCCGGAGGATATCATTAAACCAAATGCTCAGAGAGAAGGTGTGCTAATGCTCCCTGGGCCCTGTATTCAGCTTTACAAAATCTAGGGACGCACGCCTATCCCCAACCTCTCAGGAGAGTTTTTGCAAGGAGTAAGGGCTACCTGCCTGTCAATCACGTCATGTGCACACTCCTAGGTAAAATACCTGCCTTTACTGCTTTCATGGGAGCTCAGACGCCTCCTAATGGGAGCTCAGCTCCCACTGGCTCCCACATTACTCAAACCCTGTCACCCACAGAGATAGAACACATCACGTTGCCTCTAGAGTTCTATCTCTATGAGTTCACCCCTGAACTGGGTCTTATGGCCTGAGTTGTTCGTTCACTGGTCACGTGATAGCTGCACAGGCACGAGAGATCAGGAAACATAAAGTAGTAGTTCACCCTTAGGGTCTGAGTCTTTCATTCACTTGTAACGTGACTGCTTCATTCTTAGATTACGACTACGCTCATAAGTGATTGTTTGATTTTTGGATTATTACACATCAGTTTAAATGCATCTACTCTCTTGTCAGTCATGGATTATGGTGATATTGTGTATATGCAGCCCCAACTATTTTAAAGTCCCTTGATGCAGTTTACCACAGCGCTTTGCATTTAGTAGTTTTAGAACTCATCCTTGTACACTGTATACAAAAGTAGGACGGTTTTCTCTAGTGATAGGAGAGAAAAACATTGTCTCTATTTTGTTTACAAGGCATTGCTGGGCAAGTTACCTTTTTACCTTACTTCATTATTAAAACACAAACCCAGCAGTCATAGGACACGCTCACAGGACTATATCACCCTTGAAAGCCCAAAAGTGAAACAGAACTTGGTAAATCAGCTTTCAGGTTTTTTTTGCCTTGGATAAATAGGACAAGATTCAAGAGGAATTGAAATTAGAGCAGTTTGTTTCTGTTCAACAATTTAAACTTTTATTGGAGCATTTGGGAGTTGAAGGTTGTTCTTGTTTTGGTTGAGACTTAAATATTGCACTGTACTGTAAATATTGTATTGTAAACATATTTATTGGTTGTGTTTTTTTTTTTACAATTTATATATTCTTCCTTTAAACAGGGCACTGCTGGAAAAGAGACCTGGTCTCAGTCGGTTAACCCTGTATAAATAAAATAAATATATAGTAATAATAATGATAATAATGTAATTGTTAACCCTACTCTAGTTCTACTGTGCTGTATAGACCATGAAACCCTCTAAGAGCAGCAGTACCTTTCTGTAGGCCCAACCCAGGGACGCTGCAACAGGAAGAGATGTGCCGCTTTCATTGTGCCAGTGCTTTGGCTACAGGGAGAGTGGAGGCGACAGAAACATGAGGCAACGTTGTGGTTCGTTATTCTTAATTTTTTTTTTTTGGTTCATTCAATTCCACAAACTGTAAATCTGTTCACCTCACGAATAGCCCTTTACAACATAATCATTACATGAAGGATGCTACAAGATGTAGACAGCAGGAGGCACAATCCCAGGGCTCATGGTGACTGAGAACGTAGCTTTTACTGCACGCCAAGCAGAGTTGATACCTATCAAAACAATGTCTTTGGAATGGGAGCACAGATCTTGCTAGATCCTATGATGCCAAAAGAGGGTGAACTCTGACCTCTACCTGAAAGGCTACACATGGCCCTTCGAAGGTGGCGTTGTGTGAGTGTGCAGGGGTTGGGGCAGGGGCACGTACAGCCCCACACAGGCAGGAAGCAGGCACTTGTTCACCCCAGTCAGTGTAGTTCTGTAGACCACAACAGGCATCCTGTGTAGAGAAAGAGAGAAATAGAGAAAGAGAGGGGAAAGAGAGAGAGAAAGAGAGACAAAAAAAGAGATGAAGAGAAAGCGAAAGCAAAATCAGAAAAGGACCTGATAGACTGGCTTACAAGCAGGAGGCCTTCATATTCATGCTAGTGGCTACAACACTCTGAACTGCAGCGAATTTTGGATTTCTTTGCCGGCCCAGCTGCATCTGCAGAGTTTCCTGGCGATTGTTGTTCCCTGGGTCGGAGCGCTCCATCCCCGCTGTCATGACGAGAAAGTGCATCTGCATCCGACGCAGTTCCTAACGTCTCTGCGGTGACCGAGCGTGCGGTGCTGCAGGGCCATCTGTGGTTTGCCCTCTAAGACCATCTGAGAAAGCTTCAGACACTATCCACTTTTAAATCAGGCCTAAAAACCTTTCTATTTGAGAAAGCCTTCTGATTAATTTTTTTATGTTGTACAACATTTGAAAAGCTGACATAATTAATGTGTTTGTTGTTTAATACCCTTTACCCTTGTAATCTTGTGATGTTCAGCGATGTCCTCTGCCTCAATTTCCATGTCTCTGTCCTGTTTATTGCATCCTGAATTGTATATTGTGCTGTTTTAATTGTTTGTGTATTGTACGGTGACCTTGGGTGTTTAGAAAGGCGCCTATCAATTAAATGTATCATTATTATTATTATTATATTCAAGGAAGAGCCACTTGCACTGATGTCTCCAGAGTACCAGCCACAGTGAGAGCTCTCTCCTTCTGCCCTTATGGAAAAATCAATCGCTCTCTGTCCACTACTACGTAATCATTCTTAATTCTCTGCTTCTGGCTGTGAATTGCGTGGCGCCACTCTAAATGAAAGCCCATGTGTCCGAGAGGTAGAGTGATCAGAAACACACACACACACACACACACATAAACCATTAAGATTCCCCATTAACCTTATTGTATCTATGACCAGAGAGGATGGTTTCAGATGCTCTTGTGTTGAAACGCCTGCCCAACCATATCCCTTGATTAAAATGGATGCTCTTTCTACAGACCCCACAACCCTACTTTAGTGATCAGATGCTATTTGCCAAGGACGCTAAGGCTGAGTCCTGTCTGTACCTTCATAACTAACCTTGAACACTTTCACTTTCTTCTCTGTGTATTTGTGTGTATATATATGCTGTAGACACCAAAACCACATGCTTTGAAGAGTTCAACCGTTACTTTCTTCTCAAGTAATATTTTGTACTGACAGTACAACCTGGAAAATACCTTTTATGGCTCTTCACTTCCTGTGGTTGCCACAGCAACGGCATAGATGAGTCACGGTTATTGCCCGGCCTCCAACTTTATAACTAGCGTGCCATAATTACCGTGGTCTGGAGTTTTTTTAATTCGATCTGGAACGGAAGCTCGGCAGTGTGAAGAGGAACGGCGCTCTTGAACAATTCCTTCAGTGCCAAATCCAGCTGAAACCACACAACAACAGCAAACAACATGTACAGCAGTGGAATGGTGTAGAGTTGCAATTAAGGGAGTAAGGGAGAACATTGCAGAGTAAAGCACTGTCGAACAGTGTAGAGAAGCAGAGCTATCCGCTTCAAATCGTACATCTTTTTCCTTCTTGGTTGTGCTTCCTACTCACATTAGTGTGCAACAAAATGCACATTCAAATTCCAGATTCAGAGTAGGTAACAAAAGAAAAAGAACATCCTTAGGGTGCAAGTGCATTGCCTAATGTAATGCCATGAATGAAAATCTGTTTAGTACGGGGGTTTGTTGTAGCATACTGTACCTGAGATTGCACCCCGATGAGTGGGGCCGCAATGGTGATGAGAGCAATGAACATAATGCTCATTAGGACAGCATACTGAAAGGCAGAACAACAATCATTCATGGATTTCTACACACTTTGGTATAAAAAAAACACAGAAAAACATCAGAAAGACATGCGCAAGATGCCGTGTGAATGTAAGTTGAACGTGTGTGCAATTGTTTCTCACCAGTATCAGAACTGGTTTTCTGTCTGTGACAGCAGCATACGCCCCCAGTACGGAGAGGAACACTGTGATTGGCCCAAAGATCTTTAGCAGATAGACCCCATGGGTGTTGGTCCAGTACTCCAACTACATACAGTAGACACAATCACAGTGGCACCGTACGGCACACACAATCATAGTAGCACGAAAGACAACTTGCCATACACAAAATCCCAGTGGCACCAAAGACAACTTCAGCACACACAATCACATCAAAAAGATATTACAGGGGGTATTTGAAGCACTCATCAAACTATCAAGCAAACGAAGGCAGATAGAGTACACGACTTCCAGATAAACATGTCGTTATTGAATCTAGCTTACTGGCATGTAACTGCTTTGTTAGACCACCAAGAAACATGGAATTGAAGAGGTAAGGCACCAAAAGATTCCACTTTGATCTGACTTGATTTGCTTGCACTATTTTACATTTTATTACGTATAATTAATATTTGTTTTTCTAATTGGACCTTATAGTGTCTATGGGAGAACGAAAGAAAACATGGTTCACATCAGTCCTATTGAGGTCTCAATATTTAATACTCATTTTGTCTGCCACTGGGTACGATCTCCTGCGAAACTGTAACGAATTACATCACTAAACCAGGAAGAGATGCCCATACTTGGAGTATAGTCGTTGATCGTGTTAGCTATATTTAGTGACCGCAACTCCACAAGCATCCTGGAGCATATATTCTTTGAGACTGATAGGGAAAATTATTACTCCAAGCAAACTGTAGAGATCACCAAAATCACCTCCTACAGAAAAACTACCCAGAGTACCTTAGCCTATGTGTTCTTTTGGCGTGAAAGGCAATTTTTGCTTTATACTTTCAGCTGCAACTCTGGAAGTGTTAAACTTGTCACTATTCTTGAAACGTGTGTGTAGGCTTTAAAAAGACGTTTTTAACAGTGTTGTCTGTATTTAGCCTATTAAATTGTTTTTTACTCATACAACGCAACATTGCACATATGGAATTTGCACTACTTTCTTCTATAATTGAATTGCAATTGTACATGTTATACTTTATTTTATTTTATTCTTTATTCATTGTTTGCACAATTAAGCAGTTGGCGGGTTTACGTTTCATTGTACTGCTGTATATGATGAATGAAACCAAACTTTGAACCGAGGTCCACAGGATCTTCCAGGAGTGCTTCAATATTGCAAGATAATTGATTGTTCAGTAGGCAGTGGATGTATACGTTGTGATCTGTTATCTCGAAACATGACTACGGAGTAGGTTTGGTGTGCAGCATAAGTTACCATGGCAATTTACCCCCAAGCCTACACCAGACGTTACCTCGCTAACCCAAAATCCTGCCATGTTGAATAGGCCTCAGGAGCCCCCATAGAATGTCTTGTGTGACCGATAGTAGCTTGTTGCTCGTACTGTTTGTTGTCACAAATCTCCCACAAATTACAATTTACTTCGAGGTTGACATAGCCTACAAAATGTACGTGATATTTTTTCCTCTCTAGCCGATAACACACTTATTTGTTTTACTCTTACCTCTGTTGGATGTTTGATACTGGAGGTAAAGCCAACGACAATCATCAACACACCAAACATCTGGAGGGGAAAGTTACCAGATGCACAAACAGGTCTGTGGATGTCAAGCTTACAAGAAGTCATACAGTTCTAGCCCATCTGGAAGTAGGAACATTTGCGGAATAATCTTATAAATCAATTTACAATTAATTTAATTAGCTTTAAAACATAAATAGCCAATATATAATATGAAAATTCAGATCATATTTTGACATCACTATAAGTTAAATACATCGCCCAATGAAATAGCATTTGTCAAACTTGAGGACATGCCAGACGACAAGGCTTTAGTACTGTTGGTAACCTCGTGTGCTCCTTCAACCAAGCGCCTCTCTGTGCATATGATCAGAGCCAGTGTTTAGTGTGTGCCACCCTTCCATGGTTACAGTGAGCAGCTTTAAATAGAGCAGCTTATAGAGACACAAAATAACAGCAGACCCTCACAACACATCCTTAGGACAGACCCTGTAGGTAGGACATTGAGAGCTATACAGATAGAAGATAAACATTACAGGGAACAATGAGATATGGTAGTCCAAGAATACTATAGAATGCAATAGGATAAGCTGGGGGGGGGGTGCGACAGACAGAAAAAAATAGTAAACACTGTAGGACAGGGAGGAGATGGAGTAGGTCACAGCAGAGATAAGAGAGTGTGTGTGTGTGTGTGTCTAAGGGGGTAAGGTGGTAGATGAGCCCTTGAGAGCGTGAGGAGAGTAGGGTTAGGGTTAACCTACCAGTAGTAGCACATTGAAGGAGATGCAGAGGCCTCTCATGTATGTCCGACAGTTTGCCATGGTTGTGACACGCGGTTCCCTTCGTCCATACAACAGCAGCTGTCCCATAGAACCACGGCTTAAATGACCTATTAGCTAGTCTGTCCCATAGACTCCTAGTCTAAACGATCTGTCAGCCAGCCTCTCCCATAGACTCCCAGTGTGTGTCAGTGTGTGTGTGTGTGTGTGTGTGTGTGTGTGTTTGAGAGAGAGGGAGCAGGCTCTGCAAGGCACAGTACAGCGGACAGGGCTGATGAACGTTGTTTAAAAGACCATCCTCCTGAATGTTGTTGTTACAACAGTGGAAAATGACCAAGTTAGGAAGACTGGCGGCTTTTTTGCCTCTGGGGTGGGTATGTTTGGGGAGATGAGGGGGGTGGGGGTGGGGGGGCTGCCAAAAAGAGGAGGGGGAGAGAGGGAGGATAGCGAGGGAGAATTGAGAGAGGGGAGAGAGAGATGAAGAAGTGTGTGTGTGTGCGTGTGTGTATGTGTGTTAGGAGGAGGAATGCCATTTTGTTTACCAGGGGGAAACAACCTCAGGGGACTGCCCAGAAAGAGAAATGGAAGTAAGGAAAGTCAGGGGACTGAGAGTTGGAGAGGTAAAGGGTCGATCAAAAGAAACGATGGGACAAGGATTGACAGTTGATCAGCTGAGGCGAGAGGAAGCCAGAGGGGAGAGCCTGTTGGAGCGGTGGATCGTGTTGTTGTGTTCCCTCAGCGGGCCGTGGGAGCTCCTCCATCACCACTGAGGGTGACGAGCCATCCTGAAATAGCCCTGACCACATGACCCAGGAATGGCAGTCAAAGCCCCTCTCCTTCGAAAGCAGGCTCTGTTCTGCTAGCTGGGACTCCGTCCTCATGCAGGGACTGCTGTGAACAGGCCTGTCAAGACACCACCAGTACAGGCTTCTAACTGCTAACTGCTTAAAGCCCCAACCAGAGATGCCTTTCATTGAAACAGGAGTCACACACATGAACATTTAATTTTGACCTACATTTGCCAGCAGGCGAGTTATTGGCTTTATTTCCAAAATAACCAAGAGAACTTGCCGCCAAGTTCTCTTCCTTTCTCTGTTTTCTTTACAGTGTGCTCCACCGCCTGTCCTTGGTTGCAGCCTTCCTGGAGTACGTGAATGAGGAGGCAGGATGTTATTTGGATAGGAAACGGCACTAACCGCACCCTGTAGGGCAGCTTGGTGGCCGTTCCGGTTGTGATAAGGCGGGCATCAGAAAGCTGAGAAGAAGAAAAAGCTCAAGTGAATAATGCGAGATTGTGCAAGGATGGAGTGAAAGAGAAAAGGGGGCGGGGGGGTGGGGGTGAGTCGAATAACTTTCAACATACCCCATGAAGCATTTTAATCAAAACGAAGACAACCAAAGCCCATGGAAAAAACATATTGCACACACGACATGAATTGTTTTGCGGTCTTTCAAATGGGTTTATTTTGCTGTTTACCGATACCACAGTTACAGTGCCTTAGCAAAACAGGAAGCAGAGCCTTCATCAACCCAAGTATTACAGTAAAAGGCTCAGTTCTTAACGGCAATAATATAGGAGTACACCAAATGGTTATTCAATTTAACTAGGTTGGTGAAAGTACAATCAAAGCAGAACACCAGTGAAAAAAGAACAACAAGTGTAATTGACAGATAGTAAATAAAAAAAATGTAGTCTTCATGTTCAATGGAAACAGGCAGTACGGTCAAAACTAATCATCAGTGACAAAGCCGGTAACCTTCAGTACAATTGATACAATGTGTTTACACCGCATGACTACTACATGAACAAGCTAACAAGTAAAATCCTTGCCGCTTTTAAGTTTCAGGTGCCAAGTGTGACCCAAATTGTGGATGCAAAAGAACAAATAAAGATTAAACCCACTTAAAAAAAATAACACAGACTACACAAAATAAATGTGTCCAATTCATGGAGGTTGTTATGGTATGACTGAGTGTGTATGTCTGGCTTCTTAAGCAGTGGTAGGTCCTTCTTTCCTCCCTATCTGACAGTAGAGAGTCATTGCGAACGCCATCCCAAAGATCTGGAATAAAAAGTTAAAGACACCAGCTTTATAATATGGGTATGATGCATAAAGTATATAAGCATGCATGCACAAAAGCAGGCACACGTGCACACGTCCACATTCAAGAGGAGTGGGAACTCACCATGAGGACAGCAATGGCAAAAGCGATGCCCAACACTATCACAAAATTCTTTTCCATGAATGACGTCACAAAGTTGATGCAAGGCTATAAGACAGAATAAGACAAAGAACACATCAGTTCTAGTGTGTGGGCCCAAAAGAAAGTTGTGGCTTTCACTCAACTTGGAGTGTTTTAAAAGCAATTTTGAAAAACTTGGAAGGCCTAAGCTAAAAGTAATTCTAGCAAATATTCATGCATTACACACAAAGCCGTTGGTTTGATTTACATAGTAAAAATACCTTGGCGCTGTTGATCTACAAATGAATATTTGAAAGCATTTTAATAGAACCTAGATTTAATGCACTGTGGGATGCTAGAATAGATTCTGCAGTGAAGGGGTTAGGTTTGAATCACCGTGGAGTAGACTCTGCGTCCGCTGACTGTGGTACACTGCTGGGTCGTGTCTGTACAGTTGCAGGATGAGGGGACTGCACCAGCCCAGTCATCAGGGCCATTGATAAGACCACAGCACTTTGCCTACATATGGACACATAAGTTAAGTGGCTGGTCCGTGTGTGTGTTCCAACAATGCCATTTTGCAGTGTGTGGTCAGGAAGAAGTGTGTGTGTGTGTGTAGAAGCCCTTTCCGACCACAAGAACTTTCCCTAGGAGCTAGGGACTTTAACCGGTACTCTCCGTGTGTCGATCGCAGGGATTAAGTTCTGGGGACTAACTGCTAAGGTACTAAGGAACCTGCTCAGGAGATAGTACTTTCAGGAGGTAGTACTTTCAGGAGGTAGTACTTTCCAAAGTACAGGAACCTTCAGGGTGGGGCTTGAAGCGCTGAACATTTCTTATTGGTTGAGTTAACATAATAATACTAGATATAGATAGATGTTTTTTATTCACAATTAAAAAAGGCAATCAAACATAATGTATAGTCCATAAGTAGCGAGTGAGGCTGAGGATTGCGATGGTTAATATTGACAAACGATGGTAGCCCACGGACGACAACATAATGTTCATATAAAGCAATTCTAATCACAAACAATAACACACAGAAGTATGGCGGTGGTGCATGGTTTGCCAATCCCACACATTAAACGATATGTTAGCCAATACGGTTTTTGATGTTTACAATGCAAATGAATCAATCACGGTGTTAAAGATTCTCTTTTTCTTTTTTATATGTAGGTAATTACATTAGGGAAGGCTTAGCCTTCTCTAGCTTATAGTCATACAATAATATTCAAACTCAGCAAAGTAGACATCATGATAGGTAGGTTTCCTGCTGTTGCAGTATCGAATTTAAAAACAACGTTGATTTGTACGGCCTTATTGGCGTAGTGTCAGCGGACTAATTTGCCTAATCTTCTGGGTCTATAATCCAGCGGTCAAAACGCAGATAACACTGCAGGGCTGCAGAGGTCATTTAGATTATTTAGTTCCTCAACAAGTAGTTCCTGGGACTAAAATAATCGCGAACTCTTGGTCGGAAAGCGCCTTATGATAAAATGTTTGATTAAGAGTGGAAAAGGGCAAGAGAAAATAATTAAAAAAAAATAGAAGATGACATGCTGGAGAGAGGAAAAAAAAGAGAGTGAGAGCAAGAGAAAGAGTTCTGGAGACACCACAGACAGTGAAAAGGAGCAAGGCAGTCCATACCTCCACCTCCAGTTGCTGTAGATCAGTCTGAACCTCGGCACTCTGCTGTGACAGAGGAATCAACTGCTGCAGGCTATCCTTGACCCAAACCTTAGCCTGACACACACAGACGAACAAACACTGATTCTACATACAGCAATGACAGTCCCACTCCTGAGCGTTGAATACAATTCTATATAGAGCCCGATAAGATAAGCCTTCCTCATCCGGGGTAAACCCTAAGTGTCCCCTTATCAGAGAGGGGGATGACAGACATCAGGTGCACACGGTCAGAATGGTAACATTGAAAATACTGGCCACAAATCCTTTTCAACAGGGCAGAAATGAGAAAATACTCAACATTGGCTAATCACAAACACAACTGTCTTGCATTGTTTAAAGGGCTGTGGTTGAATGGATAACACAGAACAAGCCAAAGGAAAGTGTTAAGCCTCCAGCCTTCTACCGTAGTTCTTCTGTGGATGGTCAACTTAAGAGGCGTACCTTGTCCTCCCCAACGGCTCCCAGAATGCCGGCTGCCAAGAGGAGGATGAAGATGAGGAGCAGGCCTATGAAGAACTGGTGAAGGCGACAACAGTCATGACATGGCATGGGCCGTATGACATTGAACCAATTCAATACACTGAAAACACATGATCATCCGTGTCTATTCTTACCAGTAGCAGCATACAGCGGTTCTCCTGGATAGCACCACAGCACCCTAGGAACCCCAGCACCATGATGATCACACCAATGGCTATCATCAGGTCAATACCTGGCACTGCCGAATCGGTTATCTGACAGGACAGTGACAAACGGTGCGTTAACGGAGAGGAAGGAAAAAGATAAGGACTGCGAGATATCCTGCAGAATAGCATCAGTCTGTCAAAGCAACAAGCACACCACCAGGTCAAACGTTCAATAGGATAGGAATTTGAAATGGACGTTTCTAGAAGGAATCGGAATGTCTTCACGGTGTTCTTTGACTCACCTTGTTCCCATCTTTGCTAACTTTCAGGTAGATGGACACTCCCAGGATAAAACAACCGCTGATCTAAAAGAAGGACATTGAATTGTTGAAATAATTCAGTATTTTCATATTATGGTTTGCATAATTATTGTTTCTTCATTACCGTATTAGTTCTTGCAGTGCCAATCATCTTAATCATGTTTTCAGAATGCTAATACAGCCATGTTTGGTCAGTTAGTAAGAGCTGAAAGTACAACCTTTTTTTGCTAAATTCTTTTACCACTATCACCGGTTTAAGCTATGGAACTGTTCTGAATTTGTTGTTCCCGGTATTCTGTGAATGTCCTTGGAGACCACTCCCATCTTAAGTAGACATTGGCATTGGAGGGTCCACTGGCAAACAATTTAAATTTCCTTTGTCAATGTGTGTACATACTAAAATAAACTGAAGACACTGTTTTCTGCTGGACTGTTTTTCTCCCACAGAAAAAATATAAAGGATTGGAACGTGCAGACACTGTGTGTGAAAGGCGGACACAACTGACCACCTGTTTCAGTTCTTGTTTGAGGTTAAAGATGTAAATCAACAGGTTCAGTGGGAATCCTGATGTACTACAAGCTTCATGTGACTTTAGGATTTCAAACAAGAACCCTCTGGGTACCTCTAGTGGGCAAAGTGGGTCAGAGCAGGTTAAAACGTTTGCCATACCTCTTGATCAGAACAACCGGGACCTGCTATAGTATTAACAGCTAATAGGTCTTCCAAAGAATGCATCACTGCATTGACCAATCAAAGGAAGGGGGAGATGACCAATCACATTAAACATTGAAATGGACAACTCCTTAACCATTTTAAAGTTTTGATATGACAATGGTTTGCTTCTTAAATTATTTAGCTGTCAAAATTAGCCAGCAAATGAAACAAGACCTTTATCAATCATTCATGATTTAAGGGTATCACATTAAACACAAATGCACAAACACACAGAGACACATCAATCAAGCTACAATACAGGGCAGCTGACAGATAGGACCAACATGCTTGGGTGGGTTCCAACCTACATTACGATACATGTTGCTGTGAATGAAACCACCAACACATTTCAGCGGAAGTTGTGATGAGTCCAGGCTATGCGCCGTTCACTGCTGTATCTCCAGATCAATAGACCTCATTCATGACCAATCCACATAGGTTGGTTAAGCAGATGACTTGGAAGGAAAATAACCGTCAAGCTAAAATCAAGGACCGTACTAAACACATCATCAATTTGTCTCCTGTACGCCAATGGAAGATGGCTGCATGGTGCATTGACCTGTTTTCGGAGCTGTCAAACCCCTAAAAAGAAAAGTGTAGTTTTTTTGTTTCTGTTCCGACAGGCAGTTTTTTTAGAAGGTGCAAACTATAAATAACTATAACATTGGGAATCAATTAAAATACAATTAAAAGTAACACCTTCGCCTTAAGAGTAAACAATGACTGCATTATACCAAAAAAAGCCCTCATTACCACGATTTCCATGAGTTAAATAAAATGTATTCCCACACAATGTCCTAACTGTTATCAGCTTTAATTATGAGTAAGAGATGTGTGGGTTATTTAGCCCAATTAAACTAAGTGCACTTGTTTCAACTGAATAAGCCATTCACCTACCAACAATACACCCACTAAATCATGTCACTAAAACCTTCTGTGAAATTCGGGAATAGATGTCATGGTCTCAAACACGAGTCTTTCTTTTATAAAAATAACAAAGTTATGGTAAAGATTTTTTTTATTGTATATACAGTCCCAGTCAAAAGTCTGGACACACTTTCCCATTGAAGTGAATGGCAGTGTGTCCAAACTTCTGACTGGTACTGTACATAAAAAAAATGACTGAATACAAGTAAAGTATAATGTGCAGGGTTAGAAAGGAACCTTTGGTCCATGGTTAAGCAAATGATCAGTGTCCCTTCATATGTGTCCTTCAGGCTACCCATGTAGTTTGCGGAGAGTAAACTGTTGCATTTAAATTGCATAGTCATTGGTAAATAGATAAAGTGTTCACGTATGAGCAATAGTTCATTAACAGTTGACCATTAACCTACTATTGTATTATCCTGACACCATCCTGTTTGACACAAAGGCTTTTTCTCCATGTTAACGCACAAAACAACAGGGTTGGGTCTTGGCAAACAGCTCACAGAGAATTTCATTCACAGTAAGTGTCAAGTAAACAGAGGCTGATAGTGCTCAGGACGAAACTAAAAAATCAACTGCTGCTCCATTCAAGAACACAGGACCGGTTGTCCATCTGCCTCAGTTCAACAGTTTTCTCATGTGATTTGACTTTAAAGACCTACAGTGCAAGATCCAAATCACCCTGTTCAGAAAGGCAAAGGGGTTGTTGTCATTGACAACAGAAGAGGCTCCTCCTGCACTGACCCCACCTACTTTATAACGAAACTGGAGCAGTCTGGAAAGATTACAACGCACAGCTGTTCAGCCTCATGTCTGTCTTTCACCCAACCTGAGCCTGCTGTATAATTGACGTTAGCAATGTCCTCCAACAGGTCCAGATTGGAGGCAGTGCCAACTCCTCTGACTCAAACAGGCAACAATCTAACACAAAGCTAGCAGCCTTTACTTTGCCAGGCGATGTGATAAAATAGGCTTTCAGGAAGTAAAAAG
>JAVQIZ010236265.1:0-26654 GCA_036023535.2 Galaxias brevipinnis | reverse complement strand
GAGAGAGGGGGGTAGGGGGGGTGACGGGGGGGATCTCTAGGCCCCGGTGAACTCCGCGAGCTCACATCCGTCTTGTCACCCTTTCCCTCTGGGAGGGGTGGCAGTCAGGGGGGTGGCTTCCCTCGTTTCCCCGCTGTTTTTTCCACATTCCAGGAGGGTGGGGGTGGCGGGGGTCGGGGAGAGGGCCAGGCAGGGGGTCCCGGCCCCCGCTCTCCTCCCCCCGGCCGCGGGCCGAGGGGCGGCATTCAGCTCCCTGACAACTTAGCACAAGCCCGTGACCCGCTGACCCCTCAGCCTTCATGCTATCAGCTCCCATTAACTCGCACACAGAGTGATGCCATTATTTTGCTTCAGAGGGTCTATTGGCGCAGAGGATTTAAAGGGCGGCCCTGTGGCCCCATTCCTTTGCCGGCCCTCCACTCAACGGGGCTTAATGACCGCCCGGCCCATTAACAGACGCCTTTAAGGTGGAGCCAGGGAGAGCCGCGCACAGCAACGGACCTCTCTGATGAGTGACCCACGCTAGTCAAGTTTATACAAAGATTAACAAAAAAAGCGGACCTGAGCCGACAAAAAAAAGAAAAAAGAAAAGCCTGCCGGTTCCAGACTTCACTGCGTTGTGGAGAGTGGAGGAGAGGGAAAGAGGGGGCGACAGAGGGTGGGGAGCGAGTGAGAGAGTGAGTGAGTGAGTGAAAGAGAAAGAGGGGGAAGGGAGAGAAGGAGCTGCAGACAGGCTCTCTGTGTGTTTGCTGAAAATGACCCCCCTCTCGTCAGGGGCCCCAACATGCATGTGCCATTAGTGAATTCCACAATCCAGCTCCTCCGCCCTGAGCTGAGCTTTTACTGCCTGCCTGCCTACCTTGCCGGCCACACAAAGAACTCAGCCTCAACTTGTTTATGGTCCTCCATTGTGCCAAATCAAATGGAGCCCACACATCAAGGTGAACTCATTTTGAAACTGCACACAAACACAAAAGGCCAAACGGCTGCCATCTTCTGTCGAGGGATAGAGAGAGAGAAAGAGAAGAAAGAGCAAGGAAACCCCATTTGGCCCATTGTATGTAGTTTTCACACTTAGAGGAAGGGAGCCGAGGAAGATAGAGAGGATCAGGATGAGAACAGAGCGGGACAAAGGTTAGAAATGTATCTGACGTCCAAGCCTGAGGCGAGCCAATGTGCTCGACCTGAGCCAGCCATTTTCTGGTGGCTCTGTTGGTGTGCGAAAGGGCTACGTGTGCCTGCGCACACCCATGTGTCTGCTTGGAATGAGACAAATATCAGGGCCTGTGTTTGTGTTTTGGAGCTGGGCTGTGTGTTTTGGCTAGGGTCAGCCTAGCCTATATGTGTCTGTCTGTCTGTCTGTCTGTCTGTCTGTCTGTCTGTGTGTGTGTGTGTGTGTGTGTGTGTGTGTCAGTGAAAAGGGGAAGAGGGCTTGAGGAGGAGAACTCCTTTTGTTTACCCTGACTAAACAAAGTGCCACCTCTCTCCCAGTGGGTCTCTGTTTGGACAACCTTAACACAGACTTCAAACTAACACTACAACACTACTGACACTTAGCCCAGCTCGCTTTTAATGCTGTGTCTGTTTCCGCTGTCCATCACATTTGTTTGGTGCACAAATCCATAGCCACTGCAAGATTAGCAAGACTAATTATCATATTACAATCATCAATAATTAGTAGTATTAAAAGATGTACCATCTACAATCAAGGCCCAGAACTGGAGAGAACTGAAGAGTAAACCAAAGCTTTGCAAGTACAACTAAGACCAGAACAAGGGGGCAAACTTATGTTGGGCCTTGGCGCAGGCATGGCAACACTGGGAGGCTGGCTAACTCCCTATACTACCCCGACCCAGATGCCCGTTTCCCGCCTGCAGCCTAGTAGCACTTCATACTGAGCTTCGAGTGGGTCTTTTCAGGGTGGACCAGGGAGAGGCTGGGAGCAATTATCCTGTTCTGCCTCCATTTAACCCTGACACCTCTTAACAGCTCTGTTTATCCATTAGAAAAGTAGCGCATGTTATTATTGTTATTATATTTTCAAAAGCCTCTCCTCTTAGCGTCAGTCTCCGGGCGGACAGAGATGGACCTCGAGCGGAGCGTTTCCCGGGGACAACAGACGCTCCACTGAGCTGGAGAGAACACGACCAACCAGGCATGTCACCATCGGAGGATCCACGGCCAACACACAAGCCTCAAAAGTTGTCAAGCAAATATATGCATAGATCTACAACGCTGAGTTCTGCGACCTTTAGTCCACGCCCAAAAGTATTTCAAAATGATTTGGAAACCCAAATAAAATATGCTGCTGGTAGCAGCTATCAGTAGAGTGGTGGGTGTAAGATTCCCGTGATAAGGTTAGTCCGTATTCGGATTTCCTCAAGATTTGTGTGACAGGTAAACAGATTTCCGAACTCCAAACATAAATTAAAACACCCACACACTTGCGCACCAATGCATTAGTCAAATAGGCGCAGCCTCGGGTACGTCTGAAAATGCACGTACTGCATATCGGGAGGACAATCGCACAGCACACAAAGATATTTAACAAGCCTTTCTCTGACGGGTAGCATTCAGTGTGCAGGGCCGGACTTTCCATAACACGGAGCGTTCACCATGCAAACCAGAAAAAAGGTTCGTTTTTCTTGCACTCCCTTTGGCGGCTTGATTGGGGGAATTAAGAATATCAAAGCCAGAACATCAGGGCTGACAAGAAGTCCGACTTCTCGCAGTTTGTTGGAACTCGATGAGCAAACAATGACACACGCTCGCGTGTTTGGGCAAAGCATTAAGACATCAGATGCCCTTGTGCCGTGCAACGTAAATGATGTTTTTTTGCACGCAAAGGGGGCGACAGGGCAGTGAGGGTGTGTCCACCAACCTTGCTCCATGTCATAAGTGTCGGAGACAAAACACAAGCTAACCCAAACATTGATCACAAGTCCATTAAAACGTTTTGGGTTCGAGTGCGGAGCCAAATTAAAAGGCGCCTGGCTTATTCAACAGCACGGAGTTCCTAAAGACACGGAGGCTTTCAAAGTGGGCCCTGTGTCACCAGACCCCGGCACCGGAGGGCGAGTCCACATAATTACTACTAAGTACACAAAAAAGGGGGCTTGAAAGTTTCAATGGCAATCCTTGATGATCGTCCAGTAATGCTTTTAAAGGCACCGTGAAAAGAGAGGGGGGGGGGGCAAAAAGAAGAGCCCCGGGGGTAAACAGCGCTCTGCAGCCCTGTAGTGAGATGAATGGGAGCTTGAGTGTCGGGGACAGGCAGACAAACAACAGCTTCCCCTCAACGCTAACATCTCCCCACCAAACCGTGGGCCCCGGCTCCATTAGACCTCGTGTCGGCTAATCCAGGGATGGACAGGGGAGGATGTTCTCCCTCCTCCACCACTGGCTTTCAGAGTCACGCAGAGGAGGCGGCCCTGCTGCCAGTCCCTTTAAACAGGCCAGGCGCTGGGAGGAGAGCAGAGAAGGGGAGGAAGGGGGGGGAGACCAGGAGCCTCTTATCCTGTGCCAAGGATTAGATTCCCCTCCAGCTCTTAGACTCAACCACTGAGCTGACAGGCAGAGGGGGTAGCTGCACCAGCGGGTGTGTGTTTGTGTGTTTGGTGTGGGGGGGTATAAGAATACTTGAGTATTCTTGCATTATGTACTAGGTCTACGTGTGTGTGTGTGTGTGTGTGTGTGTGTGTGTGCATGTTAATGTAAAGCTTCAGGGTGGACAGACTTAATTTGACACAGACCAGTTCGTTCCTGAGCCTGCACAGAGAAAGTTTAAGCACATTAAGGCTGGTTTGACAGGCAAAAACAACAAAAGCTCTCTTGGCTATCCCCCTCTGTGCCGCCAGCCTATGGTAGGGCTCTGATTGGGTAGACAACAAGAACCACAGGGCAGACCTACAACTCCCTAACAGGCCACATTTAGGTTGGCGTCTCGGCTATCTCTGCCATCAAAGTCTGCTTTATCAGGCAGACACGGAAGGCTGGAGCTGCTCTTTCTCTCTTTTTTTCTCTCTCTCTAGCTCTCTCTCTCACACACACACACACACACACACTCTCTCTCTCATTCTCTGGCTCTCTCAATCTCTCTCTAGCTCTCTCTCTCTCTGATGAGATGCTATGGATTTTTTTTCCCCCTCTCTCTTACCCCGGCTCCGAGCTTCCTCTGCCTGGAGGAGGACGTGCCGCTTGCAGCAAACCGCAGCGGCGTTCCACGAGGCAGACTGAGCACGGCGACAGAGAGAGAGAGAGAGAGAGAGAGAGAGAGAGAGAGAGAGAAACCCTATCCCGTCCCCGCGCAGGCCTCGCTGGCCGGCCCGGCCTGGCCCACCTCACAATAGGAGCTTAGGCTTCACATTGTCATCCACTTCCGCTCTCCTCTCTCTCCCAGGCCGAGCTGCGGCGGCTCCCCTTCGCGGGGGTAAAGGAGCCGTACCCTTGATAGCAGATAACCAGCCCCGATCCATAAATGAGATCAATAAACTGGGGAGGGTGTAGAAAGCACAGGAAGCCCCGGGCTCTCCCATGGAAGGAGCCGTCTGGGGGCCCGGGGGGGGTAGGAGGCCGCCGGGCCGAGGAAGGGGGAAGAGAATGTGCTGCTCATTTCCTCCCAAGTTTCCTCTACGGCTCTGCTGCGTGTGAGAGAGAGCAGGCGAGCGAGTCGGAGCGTATCAGGGAGAGTTACGGCACGGAGCTCCGGGGCCGGGGCCGGCGAGCACGCTCCTTCAGGGGGGGAATGGAGGCTCGACTCTGCAGTACGTGGGGGAGATGGGGAGGAATGTCCTCCATCCGCGGGCCCAGCGAGAGGTCAGTGACGTCTGAGAGAGTGGAGCACCTCAGGCACAACACTCAATGGACATCCTGCTGGGTGGCAGTGACCTTTCCCCTCCTCCAACATAGCATTGCGTGTGTGTGTGCGTGTGTGCGCGTGTGTGTGTGAGAGAGAGCCAGAGAGAGGATTGGAGCTTTTCTGTGGAGGAGACCCCGCACATTCCTTAGCCCCCCTCTCCAAGTACCTCCTCCTTTCCTACTCTGGCAAGGACCAGGAGGGTGGGGGTGGGGGGGCAGTCAGACACTTCTATCACTCCACTCCTCCAACTCAAGGAGACCACAACTGGTAACATTTGCTCACAATTGTTATTCAGAGCCCTATACTAATGACTCAACTCACAAGCTGTAAGACAAGTGTGTTTAACAAAAACAAAACTCTGAATTTCAGTCTAAAGTTTTAGCCCTTAAGTGTGATATTGGCTTTTTATTTATATTTCTATAAAAGTATTTACTTCATAGAACCCTGTCCCTTTCCAATTTCCTTTTTAGTTTAATGAAAGTGAAAAACTTGAATTCTCGTTTAGGGAGTAAACCGTCTTGGCTAAGCATACCCATGCGTTGTATGGATTGGCACCCATTTCTCAGAATCTGTTCGACCGATTAATAAAAAATCCTTTGATCAAAGACTCCATTTTGATTCCGACAAAAAAGTTGGATCCAGAACTTTTCTTGAAGGAAAAAAGACAGGTATTTGGTTACCAGAGGCCTTGGGGGAGGGGCTGCCCTGACGGACAGAGCCCCTCGTTCCAACAATGGTGGCCTATTGATTGGACCAGTGGATCAGAGCCTGTGAGGAGAATGTGTTCTGTCAGGATAATGTGGCAGCCAGGTCTCCGTTTCAATCACAACACTCTCCGGGCCTGTAACCCACACGGCTCCACCACCGACACCCACTCACTCCACAAACATAGACAACCGTTCCACCCCCCCGATCTGACAAGTTGGCCGTTTCACGACACCAAAAGACGTTCATTAAAAATGCAGGAGTGAACATTTCCAATAATTCATAAAGTCCTTCCCTGTCAACATCTGCAACGAATCTTGAAACTGAAGGGAATGGCAGGATTTCATTAAGTAAATTAAGCGCTGGCAGCCAGGGCGCGGTGAAGAGGGGGAAGCTCCAGCCAGGCCTCTAATCTAAACCTTACTCCCAAAATGCGACAGCCAGGCTGCATGCACCAAGCTGCAGTGCCAGGACCTTTATGAAGGCCCAAAAAGACCAGATCAGCAAAACATACACTAGTAAAGGTCCTACTTTCCCAGTACATCATAAACAAAGAGCTCTGACAAATGCAATTGGTTGCTATTCAAAGCTCCCAACTATTTTATGGTATGCAACATTGTGATCTTTGTGTTTTTCATGTGAGAAACCTATTTTGTGCTTTTGCAGTACTGCAGCCTACTGCTAAAACCTGGTTTATACTCCTGCGAACGTTAACGTCCGTCATGTGCTGAAATTCGGACAGCAGTTTGCCTGCATGCTTCCACAGGTTCACTGGGAGGCAGTGTAGCACTTGGTGATCCAGAATGTACAGAAAAAAACCTTTAGAAACACGAATAAGAAACATTACGGATAGTGACCACACTATTTTTGTAGTTTTTTCGCAGAAGGATCGTACAAATGCTTGTATTTGACTACCTCTTTTGCAAATCTCTGTTGTTATTTTAGTTGCGATCTGTGTGTTTTCCAAACAAAATATGACAAGACATCTTCTCGCTTCCTCCTTCCATCCCTGCTCAACCAATCAGCGATTGTTTGACGCACTTAGAAGATGATTCGGGTGACGCCCTGTTAGGATTTCGGAGGACTCCCCGTCAACACGTCGGCGGTCCTCTGTGAGCTACGCTTTCCCTGAAACCCCTTCTGTGAAGCTACGCAGAGACTTTAACGTGCTTCTTTGCAGAAGTATAAACCATGCTTAAGAAGGCCAAGTGCAGTACCAGGCTCAGCCACTAAGCTCGGCCACGCGAAAACTATTTCACTTCAAAAATCAATTGCCGTTTAAAGCTTCTCTCAAACACAGTTTTTCCTTTAGTCTTATCTTTTGGTATTTGAAAGTTTGTTTTGAAGTTCAGAACTCCCGCCGGCTTGCTCTGTCAAGGTCAGAGTGAGTAAACGCATTATGATTTACGTTACATTAAGAACATAGGGGCTGGAGTGAAGAGTTAGATCATGCCCATCTTTTGTTGAAAGTGCCCTCAAGAAAGGAGGAAAGCGACGCGATGCCGTGGCCCTGGTCCTTCCCCTTCCCCTCTGAGTGAGAGGCCTCCTCCTGCCCTGTGGCTGGAGCTCTGTGAGGGGCTTGTGTGTTGAGATTTCAGATGACACGGGCCCCTCCAGTTAATCCACTCACAGCATTCTGTAGGCTCAAAGAATGTGCCGGCTATTCCACGTTTTAAAAATACTGACGGCCATAGGTTCACAACTGTCAATGCTCCTCTGGGGAGGAAGGGAAGAAAAAAAAACATTCTCGAATCTATTTTAACAGCAGCAATCAGACCACAGGTCCTCAATCATAGCCTGGCTCGGCCCAGTCTCACTCTCTCTCTCTCTGGATTTATCATTGTGGGCGACCGGGTCAGAAAATAAAAACAGCAACCGCAACTGGCACTTCTTCCGCTGCCGTCCCCACACCCACCCACCCACCCACCCGCTCCACTCCACCCCAATCCCCAGGGCGACGCATGGCGCGCACATTTACAGTGGCCCGGCCTCAAACGGGGTATTGTTCCCCCGCACAGCCTTGAGAGGAGGCGCGCTAAAACACTAAACTAACAGTTGGACATTCCATACATTTTTAATGGCGTTGCACGCTCTTTATTTGTTGTCGTAACCTCGTGGCCTGGCCTGAATGAATGGTGCTATTGGAAGAGCCGGGCACTGCGTTGTGGCAGGGAGGGAGGGAGGGAGGGAGAGGAGACGGCAACAGCAGCCTGGCTACAGGGGTAGTTCACTCACGTTGTTTGCTGAGGGTGAATGCGGGGATGAAAATGATAGCCTGAGCAAACCTCCTGTTTTCATAGCTAATTTTGTAATGCTATTGCTGTGCATGTTGCTGAGCTTACAAAAAAACACTGGCTACCTTGTCCAAGGTGAGTGTGGAACAACATCTGAATTGACTTTAGGCCACATTACTAAATGACGGCAGAGTGTGAGGAAATATCCATATTTGTTTGTGTCGGGCTGTAGCCTAAATCCTGTCAGGATCTGGCAACTTTGCCTGCATAAGCCCTTGAGACTCAGGCCTAACACCCAAGTCTGGCACCACAATGGTTTGCCAAGTTGGGACAAATAAAGACTAGCTACCCGTGGCCCAGTTTCTATTGACTTTTACCGTGCTTCAGGCCTCTCATCAAATTGTAGATTAACATTGCCTTCAATCTCCAGCTAGAGGTTAAATGACATCACCACGATACAATGCTGGCTTGTCAAGCTGGAGAAAAGACACAGGCTAAATAAATACTGGCCCACATTGACAACTACCCACCAACCAGCCTCACATTTTATTTACCATTGTAGGAAAACCAAAGGCACAGAAGATAGTTCTATGACACGATGATTCAACCAAGACTCTCTCAATGGTTCACATCTTGACATCCTTACAACACTCAAACAACCTGGAGAAAAAACAAAAAATCCTAATCTAATATCCAAAAGGTCTCAGCGTAGTTCCTTAAAGAAGAGCCAAGTTTTAGCCTAGTATGTATGCTATGCACACACACGCATGCAAATACACACTCACATACACCCTCACACCCTCAAACTAAAATACAACATATTAGCGAATGTACACAGATCATGAGATAAAAAGGGCAACACGTGAAACATATCTGCAGCCACTAAACCCTTACACAAAATACTGCACTTCTGACGCACCACACTTCAACAATATGGAGAAACAAAGAAAGAAAAAAAACAAATCGTGTTATCGTTCTCTCTTATCAATGGCGCTTTCTTTTTGCTGTGGGTGTTACGTAAGAGGAAACGGAAGGCAGCAGCCTCCCAGGACAGGGACAGATACTTGAGAAAGGGACTCTGGGTAAAGACTCAAATCGTCCTACGGAGCTTGAATAGACATCCAGTCCCTCCACCCCCACCATCTGAAATGGACACCCCCAAAGGTCTGTGGAGATCGCCCCGAACACTCCTCTCTCATTCATCCAGCCTCCCTCCCCCCAAATTTCACAGGCCCCTGCAGGTTTTGCGGCTCCGCTGCAACTCCTACAAAACCTGGGCCGCGTTTTTTAAAACAGGATGTTTGTCTGAGGCCTCCTTCCCCTCAAATAAACAATCCGCAAAACCTGATTTCTGGAGGCAGGGTGGAAGTACTCGAGTCACATTATTTCCACATCCCGTATCCTGGAGCACTGGGAGCTCCTGGGGGAGTGTGGGCGGGCAGACACTGGGCAGGCCGAGGGGGCTGCGGTGGAAACCTGAGGCTGTGTGCCAGCCGGCCGACAGGCCAGCCAGCCGACAAGTCAACCAGCCGACAGGCCAGGCAGCTGGGCTAGCTGGGAGACAGAAGACCCTGGTGAAAGGGAATAGACGGCCTGGTGGAGTGATGGGGAGGTAAGGGGCTGTCACTTCAACTGGCTGAGTGTGTCTGTTTAGGGTTAGCGTGGGTGGATACCCAATGCTGTGGATTCCGTAAGCTCCACACAAGAGCCAGCGGGAACACTGTGGCTGACATGCAAGCACCATCACGTCATACGCCAAAGACGCAGGACAGAGAGCCAGTCACGTGTCACGCGAGACAGCATTCACCTTACATTAACCAGTCATCCGCAGCGGGGTACTTGGGTGTGTTGTAAATGATGTCACCTATAGATGAAGTCACCCCAGCAACCCGCTTTGCCTCACAATTCAAAACAGAACCCTTCGTTACCCTCAGCATCCATTAAACACCCAGAGCACAGCACTGTGTTGGGCACACAGTCTTGACATGGAAACGACGGCAGCGACTTTCAAGGAAATCGAAAGTGCAATCAACGTGTTTTCAGATGTCGACAAAGTGTGCTCGTACAATCAAGTCACTGCCAAAGAGACAAATCACGTTCCAATAGAGCTCCACTTCTATGGCTGGAATCTGATTAGCTGCAATCAACATCAGAGGCATCGCTTTCCTTTGATTGCACTGTCTAATTAGCTCATGTTTTGCCAGTGTCTTTGACACACACCCTTAGACGGACTGGGGGCGAGAGCTGGGTTGGCCTTCCCTGACATCGACAAGAGCTGGGTTAGCATCGCTATCGTCTGGCAGCCTTCCTGTTCCCTCTGAGTTCCGAGTATGTGTGTGTTTACGTGTTAAGAAACAGTTCTCGAAAGGAAACCAGAGCTGCACCCTACGGTGGCCTGTTTGGGGTCGAGCACAGAAGACTTGGAGGTGGAGCGTTTTGATCCTCTCTATGTTGTGACAACATGGAAAAGGTCTCTCCCCTTCCTTTCAGCGTTTTCTGCTCTGCCTGGAAGAGCCAGTCGATAATGTCCCGGCCTGGCCTGCCAGACAGACCCACAGAGACAGCCAGACAGACCCACAGAGACAGACGGATAGATCCAGGGCTCCATGAAAGGCTCCCCGTCCTGACCCCCTGCCGCTGCCCTCTCCCCGCGGGGGCCGGCCCTGGGATGGCACTCCATGTCTGCCACGTCTGGCTAGCTAGTCTTTCCACCCCTTTGCCTCCAATTTTCCAACTTTTCAGGACAGAGGGGAAGGAAGGGGCGTTGGAGAAGAGGACAATAACTGTGTGTGTATAACTGTGGTGACTCTGATACCACCGGGTTACTGGGTTCACCTCCACGGGCCCACATCCCCGCAACACACTCCCTCCATCTCCTCACACTCGCAATTACCTCGGAGACGAGCCGCCTCCTCCACTTCGTTAACACCAGCGATCTCACCTTGTGCGAATGTACACACGGATTGCAATGGTGACCAATTCTGATGGGTTGATTAAGGACACATCCTCTGATGAGGTAAGAATGTAGGCCGGTCCTGTGGGGCCCCATCAGAACGCTGATCTTAACTGGGCACTCACTGACTGGACACAGATGGGCCAGCCGCATCCACATGGCCAGTTCACACGGGACATTTCTGAGAATCGGATGGAGCGAACCTTTTTCAAAACGGCCCGTTGGCATAAACAACAAGAGGGGAGACAAGTCCTTTGTCATCATAGAGTCGGGGGGCCTAAAAGGCTCTTAATGTCTGAAAAAGAAATGCGATTGACGCCATGACATCTCTGTGTAGACAAAGGGGGACAGAAATACAGGAAGCAATGGGATCTGCCTCAAATGCCTCAAAGGGCCTTTTTAAGTGGGTCGTCCACACGACCAGGCCTGGCTGCTGAGGAAGCAGGTGGGCGGGCCCGAGTGACTGGAAGGGCAGTGGGCACAGACACGTTCCCTCACACACCGTGTCACGGGACACCACAGTACCTGTGGAGACATACTCGGACACAGCCACTCAGCGGTGTAGTCAGATCAGCGCATAGGACAAGAAAGAGGGTCTCCTCTTAACACAAATCCTAACGACTTGATGAAAGTAGCGGTGGTGTAAAGTGTCCCACACATGCAGTAGGTCATACAGGGAATATGTGAAACGTTTTGCGTATACAGCTTAAGTCAGTCCGAAACAATAAGTCACTCTAATGCTTTGATCCAGTGATTTTGTATTGTAGTTGCGTGGGCTACAGTATGTACAGCAAAAAAAAGTATTATTTGTATATATTTTGCATTATATATTTTTTAAGGACACACTTCAAAAAAGAAACCAACTGATTACATTGCATAGGAGAAACGTGGTTGAACCAAATGGCATATCCAATCAGTTCCCTTCAACTCTACTGTACCACCCCCAACCAGTCCCACCCCCCAGCACCCGCCAGGGCATGACCTCCGGTACGTCCCTTCGTTCACTCAGTAAGGTTGGCAGACAGCACAGGGGAAGATCTACAGTATGCTGCTGGATCTGCAATACGTTCCAACTAGGATAATGCGACCTATTTGATTATGCACATTACAAGCAAACAGAGCAGGCCCTGTGAGGAGGCTATATTCTGTGTCTGGGACCACGAGCAGCACTCTGCTCCCTGGGTAAAGATCAGCCACAGTGGATCGGTCAAAGTTGAATATGTTCCTGTCTCTCAGGACACCTCCCCTCAACTCCTCCTGACACGGTCCCCCTTTGAAGCCCTTCGTCAAAGCAGCAGCATGCTCGACCCGCAGCCCCCAATACCCCGCACACAGGTGTCAGTCGTGAGCTTCTTATCCTGCGCTTTCCAAAGGGCTCAGTCACTGAGGCCACCACCGGCCGGTGTGTTTGTAGAGCCGTGCCAGCTCTGGGTGTATCCGTGTGACTGTGATTGGTAGCAGCAGCAGCAGCAGCGGTCCAGGGGGAGGAAACCCTAGCATGCTGCGTGTCTCCATCCTCCCTCCCTCCCTCTCCCTCCGTCCCTCCCTCCCTCCCGTTTCACCCTCCCTCCCCGACCACAGTCTCCCAGGAATTGTGGCGCGCTCTGACAAGCCCCTCGTTTGTTGACACAGGGAGTGTCACCGGGCTGCGCTGAAATAGTGACAACCCGAGAGTGCAAAGCCAGTGAAGGAGCTGAGTTCCCTCCCCTAGCTGACTCAACGCCGCCAGGTAGCCATGTTGGCTGCTCAGTAGACATGGCTTTGGAGGGCCCCCTACACAGGAAATGCAGCTCCCTCTGGCCCCAAAAGGAGGGCTCTGATTCCCCATGAACCTGATACCGTGTGTGCACGCTGCACTCTGCAGTCCGATTGGAGGGGAGGCATGCTGACTTTCCACCACCAGAAGGGTGTGTTTCATTTCAAATCAGAGGACAGGCACTGTTTCTCCTCCTCCTCCTCCTCTTCGCTTCCTTTAATGTGGCCCCATTCACGTGAGGAACACCACTTTTCCCTAAGCCCACCCTTCCCACCCCTGGCCCACTCAGAGTGTGTATGTGTCTGTGTATGTGTATGTGTATGTGTGTGTGCGTGTGCACATTTTTGCGTGTGACTGAGTGTGTGAGTGAGCAGAGTAGAGTGGGTGAGTGAGTGTTTTATGTTCATGTGAGCGCAATGGCCAGTATGTGTGCCGCTGTGTGTTTTCCGAGCCAGCTTAGATCTTATTACAGTTTGATCCCACTCGAATATTTCTCAAAGAAAAACAGAGGAGGGGAGGCGGGACCTGTGGCCAATGCGTACGCCCTGCTGAACCTCTGCGGCCCTCACAATGAGACCTTTATCTCAGGCGCTCCTCGCACCGCTCCTAATAGCCTTTCATGAGGAGGGCTAAAGCACAACATCAGAACCAAATGAACTGCAGAGTTTGTGCATTCAGCCCAGTCCCACTCAATGGCCACGGAGGCAGCAGGAAAGGACACCCTTGCCCTCAGCCTCAGCCTTCGTTTAACCATTGCTTAGCCCGTCAGACTCTTGCCGTAGTGAGCGGAGCCAGATCTGTTACTTATTAGCCCCCTCAATCTAAACATGCGTGTGATATGTGCCGTCTGGGTGAGCCAGAGGAGAAAGCCGATAAGAGCATGATTCATTGTAGCTATTACTCAGGATTAAAGTCGTACCGGCGGAAAACCCAAATATGCCCGCGCGGACACACACACACACAAACACTTTTTCATGCGAGCCGTGCTTTTGATTTAATCACTTATAACAGAAAGCAGGCTTGCAAATAGCAATGGCTGTATCATGCCTCATACCATTAGGACAGTTCTAGTTCACATCCACCCAAACAGCAAGCAGTCTGTCACCATGCTCCCAAAGCACAAACAATGTCCTCACTAAGAACTCCCCTTAGGGGTCCAGGTTAGTCGAAGAAGCTCACCTGAAAAGTCCCCCAGAGTGGCGTTTGGTGAGCTGGCCACTTCCGTTTCAGTGTAGGATAACGTGGAGTCAGACAGATCTGCAGGGAGCAACACAGCAGAAACACCATCAGTATCTTCTCGACTGGTTTCTCGCAGCTCACTTGAACGTGGAGGAAGTAATATGCAAATCCCAAGGAAACCCTGGAAACGATGTCCCTTCTAGGAAAGCACACTCTTTGTAGAATGGTCTACTTACCTTGGACTCCAAGCTCAATGTCGGTAAGTATAAACAGGCTACAAGATTTGATTAACTTGACGATACACCAAGGAAAACAGGTTGCTTTGTAGTCAGGAGTGATAGTACGTGTTTCAAGGATTTCCTCTAATAGCTTGACACATTTTATATATATGACATGCCACCCTCTGTCCTGCAGGCCTCCTCTGACACTGTGTCACTCGCTAGTCACAGCCTCAAAGCTCCTGCACACATTCCAAGTCACTGTTCCTAATTACCTCCATTAAAATTCTTCACGTTGTTTTATTCCTGCTTATCCGCCCCCGCCCTCCCTGGCTAAACAGTGACTGGAACAGAGAATGGCTTAACTATGTGGGCTTTATCTGACTGCCCAGGTTCAAAAAGACTGAATGGGACCACAGAAAATGTGACATAGTAGCTTTGTTCTAGTACAGCAACGACCCTGTTTATCAACAGTATTCATAGCAGGGACATGCACCTATACATTTGTCACTTACCCAGTGGCTTGTGTTCTTCGTTAGGGGAAAGCCTCGAATATGGGGGTGGGGGTGACTCTGCAACACAAAACATTGATGCCACTGAAAACACAGTAAGAAACAACTCTTCGAATGCAAATTCTTTGTCATATTAATTCTTTTACAGAACTTATCCTTCCTTCTGTTCATACTAGAACATTTACAACCGCTCCACTTGAAATAGGGTATTAAAGCTTGCCCAGGGTAAAAGCATATTCAGAAAGAGCACTAATGTCAATTAAGAATGGCACCACCTATTACTGAATTACAACAGTTTCAATAAAAAAACTTTTAAAAAGACTACCTTTGTTAAAGGTCAATATATAAATTTTAATAAAACAGCTTTCACATAAAACAAAGGCCAATTTGTGTACCTCTGCATTAAATAATTAAATTGCTATACCACTTTAAATTTTGTAAAATATACCTACGGTATGTACTCAACTACAAAGTCATTGTGAAACAAAAGCAAACAAAAGTAAAGCATTTGGTGTGCAAGTGTATTTGTAAAGAAATGCATTGAATCATGGAAAAAAAACATTGGACATAGAAACAGACCAAAAATGTAAGAAACAAAGACGGACAAACAAACTTTGGACTGCATGCAGGGAAAAGGGGAAGGAGAAGAGCATAACAGCAGCGGGTCCTTTAAGAGTGGCGGCAGTAATTGCCAGGATCCGAACTCAGTCACTCAGATACACAGCTAGTCAGTCTGGCGCCAGCAGTATGCAAACTGTATATTATCACCACTCCTTCACCTAAATAGCATGAGGGGACCTCCTTAGGACAAAGGGGCTTTTAAAGCGCAACTTGAAACTGATCTCATTTCAAAGGCATAATGCCTAGCCAAATAAAAGGAAAAGGCTTTTTGTCCATTTAAGTCCAAGTTCTTTTGCCCAACATTGTAAGGCCACCAACTGTGAAAATACAACATTGACCAACAATAATCATTTGTGACAGGCATTTTAAATCAAATAAAAGAAAGATTACATTGCCATGGGGCCCATGTTACTTACCAAAATACTCTCTTTTGAGATGTTATGGATTAGTTTTAATAAGTAGCTACATGCAATTTTAATTATGTGATTCAAAGTGTACATAAAATGTCTTGTCTTAATTTCCTATTTTAAATGATTAGTGATTAGGTTTCAGAATTTGTAGGACCCCCTTCTTCAATAGCATGAAAGAAATACCAGTTCTATGGTGACACGCATGAGTGCCTGTGAGCTATGTCTACTATGAGCTGGAGTCCCAATCAGGGTTGCGCTCCCCTCTCCCCACTTCTAGAATACATGTGGCTAGCTGTAGGTAAAAGCACCATGCACAAAGTACTCTCATACATCACAAGCATGGGACAATTTTCCTCGTATTTCCCTGCAAGAACTTCTATTTACAAACCTCGAAAACGGCTATAGAGTAACAGTCTATAGACTAACAAAACTGAAGTTGGATAATCAAAGCGAGTTCATCAGAAGTCCAAAGAAATTTACATTTGCTACACTTCTGTATAATCAACTCAGATAGTGTGGGACTTATTTGAAGTACATGTCACAGTACGCTGACCCCAGTGAACGCGGATGTTATGGAAAATCCGAGCCCTGTGCCAGTGAAGAGACAGAATTACTGTGGCTTGCATCTTTACGCACGATACCACAGGTGGCCCTTGGGTCATTGGGGTCGAAGGCTCACGATCTGCCAAATCAAAGGGCTGCCTCTGCCAAACGCTGGTTATTCAATATAGGTCAATAGGGAGATTGCCTAGATAGCACGTTATAGTTATTGGTGCTGAAGATTAAATAGAAGTTCTTCCACTATGCTAACCAAACCTAACTAAACCACTCGGCCTTAAAGTCTAAATCTCGGTACATAAAGGCATTTACCAAAAAGAAGCCTATACCGTATTTTTTGAGACAAACATCTCTTTCATTTCTCAAAGGTCTTTGATGTCAATACTGGTAAAGTGCAGAATAAACATTAATTAAGGGTGAACATTAAGTCCTTGTCAGTGAAGTGGGGCTCCAGGCTCCTCTTCCACTTAGGATCAGACCTCTTGGCACATGCTAGTGGGGGAGATGTGCCTTTGCAGCTCTGTAACAAGTTAGGTTTGGCTTGGTTAAGCGTCCAGTCTTGAGTTGCTAGGTAATTGCTGTGCCCCAACCTAAACTGAGATAGAATTATGGTGGGCCTGCAATGGCTCAGAACACTGCCCAAACTCAGGAAGCAACATAGTCTTAAAAAATGCCCCCACTTATACTAAACCCACAAAAGTAGCTGTAACCAGTCAAACTTCATTAGATTGCACACAGCAAAAAGAAAGAGGATATGAAATTCTATATAAGCTATTGTCCATACGAAAAACAAAATGCCTGTTGGTGTATTTTGTTTAAAATAATTATGTATTAAGCTTACCACACCAAGTCAATTTGTAAAATGTCCCTCAATATTTAATAGCATGGCAACAAATAGACGATATTTAAGCAAACAACAAATTTAGGTTAAAAGTTCATGTGTTAATGCTATTTACATTTTGTAATGCAAGCTGTGAAAAGTTAAACAGACGGTGCTTTGATGATTGTGCTAAAACTGGGGCCACTGGGCCTACATAGTGTTATGCGCTAAGGCCCTTTAGGCTGAGGTTATTGGCCCAAACATAAGAGGTTGGGGTTTGGCGCAAAAATGCTTTCTTACTTCAAGCGTGCTTACCTGGCCCACAGAGTCGGCTGTAGTGATAGGGATTGCAGCAAACCGCGGGACCGTCCAGTGCCCCGAAGCTCTTACACTCACAGAGCGCTTTGAGTTGGGCCAAGTGCTGGAGGTCGGACCAACGGTAAAGTTTACACACAAGCAGCTGAGGAGACGCCATATGGCCACCCAATCTCAGCTCTGCTCGGGACACCATTACGCAGTCACTCGGCATCCCTCCTCTGGACTCCACGGCCTCCAATAATGTATCCAGCGTTTTTTCTTTTAGCCTTTTCAGCAGAGAATATGTGGCTGCTTTAAGTTCTTGCTCTAATACCGTGCGTGGCATTGATTCCTGCGCATCAGAGGAACCGGTATCCTGTTGGCTATGGTTTCTCAGCACAAAGTGACATGACCCTTGTGCTCTACCCTGATCCGACTCTGGACCTCTAGGTTCCGAGTGGTCCCGATCTTTAAATAAACAACACGTCACCGTCCTGGATTCACTGTCCTTCACGGAGCGGGGGCTTCCCTGCTCCGGGACGCACACCGCACCCCCATGTTGTTCCAAAGTGACCCCCGAGCCGCTGATCTCAGCGGGGTCCCGTGTACACACACCCCCGAAGTCCCCTAGATGCGACCCGCTAGGGGTCATCGGTCTGAGCTCCGTTTTGGGAATTTTCTCTGGGTTGTAGCCGAACAGATCGTCCCTACACGCCTCGCTAGATTTGCCATTTCCATCTTCCCCTTCTTTATCTGGAATCAAACGGCTTCTCCAGAGTCGCCGCACAAGACCTGAGCGTTTCGTCCTGAACATACGACAATTTGAAAATCTATATGGGTTTTATTCCTGGTCGGATCTCGGAGTATTACAGATACTTCTATGGTTGTCGCACAACATTAATGTCTGTTGAATGCCGTGCAGTACATGCACAGCCGACCAATGAACATGGGAAACAAAACCGCAACATTAGATTCTAGGCTCTTTTGTTGCATCTAAAACAACAAAACGCCAATAAATGCACTGCAGCATGGAAATCAAAATGCATTCATGAACGAATGTCGTCAAAATGTGCGAAATTAATCTACTTTTATTTGTTCTCTTCTGTTAGTTTTTGGATTTATTATTAAAAGGCTACAACAGTTCCAAAAAGAATAAGAATGCCGTGTAGTACGTAAAATAGCATTATTAACTTGATGCAAATGTGTCCAAGTAGCCTACACAAAAGCCTACAAGTAAAATAGGTATTTAAATCCTTGCGCACCCGTATCCTAGAGTTTCGGACTTTAAGAACACTCTTACATTTAATTTGACACCGGTATGGACAGCATAGATGAAGTACTTCGAAGCAATTAATCCCAAGAAAAATTATATAAAAAATATGTATCCCTGTCGTCTTTAAAATCTCTATGCGCAGTCCGTTTAGAATCCAAAAATATCCATGTGAGCTGAAGCTAGAAACGGATCAATCCTTGGGCTGAATAGCGCTCCTCGTTCCGTACACAGATCTAGTCAAACTGCAGCCCAGATCTCTTTCTTTCGCCGTTTCTCTTCCTTTTTTCTTTTTTCTCTCTCTCCCTCTCACTCACACACACACACGCGCGCGCGCGCGCCAACACGTACACACACACACACACACACACACACACACACACACATGCACACTGAGCACACACACGGGGCCCCCGAGGAGAGCGATGGAGCCATTGGCTGACTACCATCATGTGCTAGTCTAGACACTTTGGCGGCTGTGAGCTGCACTGATTGTTGCGCAAACAAGGTTTCAAGTTTCTTAACTCTTAAAGGCGTAACATCGACTTCTTGTTTGAAGTGAAGTAATTAAAACTTGTTTGCATCCATATTGCATTTACATGTTTGCTTTTATTAATATTATAACACAACTACAGAATTCAATCTTTACCTCGATTATTAGTTTCCTCCAAAGAGGGCACTATAGGTCTTGAAGTTTTATTTTGTGACAGTTTACACATTTCTTCGTGACCTATGTCTCTACAGTTTGTGCCCCAGTCAGTGTAGTTCAAACCTTACCTGAGCACAATCCCTTTTCACTGGAGTGGGAAGCCTAAAAATTCCTTCAAATGACCTCATGACGCGCAAGGCCCCTCATTTGGGTGCGAATTCCAACCACGTCAAACTAACAGTCTAAAAGGAGGGGTACTAAGATCTAACCCCACGTCTTCTAGTCATATTCCATGTTGTTGTTTTTCTTCTAGCCAACAGCTGGCAATTAAAAATGGTGAACCACCAGGAAACATGCTGGCTACACATTACAAGACAAAGTTTATAGTTTGCATACTGTTATGGCAGAATCAATCAGTTGAATCAGGTGTAGGTTATATCTAGAGTAAAGCAACCGAAAACGCCTGAATTGTAAAAGCGGACCATCATCCATGACATAAACTAAGATGAAAAATACCAAAGGTTTTCTGAACGTGAATATTAATGCGTGGTAAAGTGGAAGTAACAGGTGATTTTGCACTCCAGCTTCTACAGGGTTACAGACACATCTTCAGCATGCAGCATCTATGAGTGAGTTACACTAGGTGATTGCCAGGTTAATGGCGTCTTCTCAGCTCAGCCTCAACCGGTGATGCTCTCTTTATGTGATGAGCTATATCTGCGCACCCTGTCACCTGGGCCTGCCTGTGGCATATCCTGGTAGCAGAATAATTAAAAAATAAAAACTTCCTTCGAGCCAGGAACTAAATGTTCTTTATAACTGATTTTAATTCTAAAGAAAATTAATAACTGTTATTCCAATTCCCCAATAACAATTTTTACCTATATAATTTTATTTTTTATTGTATAATAATTAGTACATTGTTTAGTTTTGGTAGTAACCCTGAGGTACTGTTCAATCTCCCATCAAAGAGTTAACATGCTTGCAGTGGACTCAGACGGAGACCACACCCCCTAATGTTAGCTCTGAGAAGCAAAAGTTCAGGAATATATACAGCTCTTGATTGGTTCAGGAACCCTCGTGGCTCGCCCCCTAATACAGTGATTGGCCAAAAGATGGAAACGCAAAGAAGCTTTGCACATGGTGAGTTTGTAATTGACAGTGAATGAAATACTATTCTTTAATTCTTAGCTCCAGTTAACATGCCTGCAACACTTGAAAACATACTATATATTATTAAGGGGGATATTAATGTGAGAAGGTTGGTTTTCTGTGGCTTTAAAACAGGTTCTTAAATTACAATTTTAATTGTTTGTCTTTGCACTAAAATCTTACAAGGTGTCTGGTTGAATGGCAATGCAGTTAGAATTATTACTTAAAAATTACATAAATGGATGCTGATCAAAGTCCAGCAGGATTATTCATGTATGGTACCTCAATGCAATACCTTGCTTTCTGTAATGCAATACTATAGTCCCTAAGTGTCTCACTACACTGGCTACACAATAAGGAACTCTTACCCTAACCCCCCCCCCCACACACACACACACACACACACACACAAATGTAAACGTAAACACTCATAAACCAATCCATTCAAACACACACACACATTAACACAACCATCTAACCTATGCTGGGCTAGGCTGGTTGCCCCATGAGGAGTCATGGCTACCGCAGCAGAGTTCACTGCACAGTCAGGAGTTGGCTGTGCCTGGTGGACCAAGCCGACGGGACCAGAGAGCAGGGCTCAAGGTCCAGCCCCAAGCGGGTTACACAAAAGACCCTCTGGTCTGGGTCGTGGCAGAGGCACCTGTTGCAAATAAAGTCTCTTTTGTAACTCAATCACATGTCCTGGATGAAAACTGTTATGACAGTGCTCTAACTTAATTTTCAATCACTGCTACACTTTCCTAGAGTAGTAAAAGGAAACAGAATTAGCGGATAACGCATTGTTGCTGGATTCACTTGATTGGTAGGGAAAGGTTTCCTGGATGCTAGGTGACATGGTGCAACATCTACAGATGAACTGACCTCAGACAGCATGTATGGATTACTGTGGGCGAACATCATTACTGTGGACTAATAATATATTTCAATTACACATCTTTTTAGAATTAGAGAGAGCTCTTGATTAGGTCGCAACAACTTGAATCAGAGATCACATCGATCAATTATTAATGCATGTAATTGGGCCATTACACAGCCATGCCGGTTAGGTAGCCAGAATGATAGCATAAAATAAATAGCCACCCCGCCAAATGGCCTTTGAGACGCGATGGTTTAATAGAGAAATCAAAGTGAGGGTTTGCCAACCCTCTGTTCCGCGGTCACATCCCAGTCCCACTACACTAATGTGGGCTTCATGTGTGAAAGTGTGTAAGACAAGGCTTCTTCAAAGCCGTGGAGGTACTGTAATAGAGTCGGAGGGGTCTGGAACAGGGCACAGCTGTTCACACTGGGCCTGTTCCCCTTGCTGGCCAGGCAGCCCCTCTCCCTGCCAAAGCCCCGGCATGGCCTAGGCTCCCCTCCCCTCCACAGGCCTGGAAACCTCTGGCGAATATCGCAGCGCTAACCGTAGCCCAGAAAGTAACACTATGATGCACTGACAATTGTATTTCCCTGCCATGATTGCTGACACAAACAAATATACAAATAGCATTTCCAAAACACATTTTAGCCAGAAAGAAAGAAAACACTCTTGTTATTGTCGTGTGTTGTCCTGGGTAGTAAGTTACAAAAATGTGTTCCACCAGTTGCTAGGATGTCAAAGTGGGCTCGAATATTTCAAATTGCATTCACTTTCAGAGCAAATGGTATTTCGGGGGGCCTCTAGACCTACAGGAAGGGCATGCCTAGGAGCCACATGAGGGGCATACTGCAGAGTTACAGCCAAACAGTCAACACTGTCATAAAAGGCATCAGAGTGTGACAGCAGCCATATATCCAAAGGATATAAGGCACACTTTAAGCAGGACGAGAAGGTTTGAAATAGACACAGCCTGAGAAGAAAGAGATGGAAGCTGGAGAGCACCCAGGCGCAGAGGGGGCTACTTTGCACTGGAGAAACATCTAACACCTCGTTCCAATGCGTGGTCAAGTCCCTCAGGTTATCAGGTTAACTTTTAATTACAGAATACATTCATGTGATCGTATTCAGCCAACAGCAGAATGTAGGCTAAGCATTCCTTGAATGCTCATACATAACTCAGATACCTTGTCCCTAAAACAATGCTCTGTGTCGCAACAAGCCGTTTCTATGGACAAAAACAAAAAATAAAACAATGCACTTGTATACCAATGTGTATGCCAATAGCAATTGTGTAAACCTAGCAGAAGTCTCCTATTGTCTGGTTTTGCCACAATGACGCAGTCAAAGTCTTTGCGTATCACGGGACCCAAGCATGGCAAGAGAGAGAGTGATAGGAGAAGGGGGGCATGCATGGAGAAAGAAAGGATGGTTAAATCTTTAATTGGAGGCAATTGGATTCATTTGGTTGAGTTGGAGACGGCCAGTCCGGGGAGACAGTGCCTGGGGCTGGTTGTGTGTCATCTTCTCTTTGGATCAGTGGGAGTAATGCATGGCCCCAGGGGCTGGCTGTCAGTAGCCAGGCTCCACCATCACATTCCTCCTGATCCAGCCCATTATGGTCCCATTGAGCTGCAGTGGAGCCTGCAGACGTGGCCTTCTCCCTGGGCTGACCTTCCTGGGCCCTCGCCTGGGCTCCGACCTGACACACTAATCCACACCTCAAACACTAGAAATACACCTAGATGAAAAGGTCTGGGCCGCATGAGCTGTTGACACATCAGCACACACGTTAAACCTCAAAATGCCCAGATTAGCTAACAAGTAGCTAAACCACTGAGCTATAAGACTCATAATGACTGCATTGTATCCTAACCAAGCATGGCAGAGTAATGTGAAGGCGTGGACGTGGATCAATGGAGAACTTACCTATCTTATCAGTCCTCTCTTCTGGCCAGACAAGCTCAGCAGTAGTCGCACCAAATATGTAAGCAATTCAGAAGCAAACTCTGGTCAATGTGAAGAATAATATTTTCCCCACTTTTATCTGCATTTTTGCAGTGGGTCATGGAGACAGACTGACTTTGTGTTGCAGATAACACGGGTACGAATGTAATTGCACTGCCCCTGTCTGTGTGATTGTAGCTTAATCAGCACGGCATTCCTCTGGGCTCCAAATTAGAGGCGTATCCAAGACAAAGGTGCACCAAGCCCTGTGGTGAGAGACACACCACACCCTGTCTCAGGCCAAACACCCCCTTCCCAACCCATCTCCCAAACACACACGCAGATACACACACACATGCACACACACACACACACGCACATGCGCACACACACACAGACACACACATACAAACACAAACACACCTCCTATTATTCTTTGCTGTGTCTCTACTTGGTGTTAAAAGGATGCCTTTCTGTCAATATGCAAGTGAATCATTGGCTGTCATATCCCAGTGGTGCCCCAGGTATTGTTGTGTGGGCGCCATCGCGCCCTTGGGGTCCTCTTTTCCCCACACTATGGTGAGCGTTCTCTGCCATGCCCCACCCAAAGCAGTATGCTCAACCACATGTATGAAACCAGCAGGACCTTTTAAAAGTGATGCTTTTTAGGCCAAAAAAAAAGGTTTATTTAGAACACCATTTATTACAGCTATTGAGTGACTGTGTATTTGTGCTCTGTCTACTTGAACTTTCTAAATGTGACAAATGCATTCGTTTAGTTAGTTGTTTTGGAATGCCCTCAGCTACTCGCATTAGAATTGCAGAAATGAAAACAGTGTTCCAGAGGCTGCTCTCACTAGCCAAAACAAACGGGCACAAAACAGATTTTCACACTTCGGGAAGCTATCGTCCACCCACTTTGGCATAACATTTAAGTGTAAATCCTCCACAAAGTCCACATACTCTCCATCAAAAACAGATTATTCACTTGCCATTATGCTTATGTTCAAGTTCAACATGGGTAACTAAATACTGTTTTGCAAATTGAAAGTTGTCAATGGTACATTGTGAAGTTGGTTTTAAAAGGGGTTTCACCTATACTTAGTCTCAATTCCCCGGCAAACATTGTCGCATATTAGTTCTAGGTTCTGAGGTTTTCCTTTCAGTTTTCTAACTTTTGTCCATCCATGATCGCTGTGTGGAAGGAAAGGAGGACTAGGGAGAGACTAGAGAAAGTACAGACACTCAGTGTGAACCGCTGTACTTTTTTATGCTTCCCCAATGCTAGTAAATCTAACCCTCCTAAAACCCACAGTGAAACTAAATGCCAAGCATGACCTCATCCCTGCGTAGACACTTTTTTATGATTTTAACTTCATTTACAAAGAGCTGGGCTGGGCCGGGCTGGCCACAGAGCCAGGCTTGGAAACCAGTCGCCACAGAGCCAGTAAGCCAGGAACACGATTGGACAGTTGAGTCATCCTCCTCTGATCCGGTTGGTAAATCACGACAGCTTTCATGACTCTGAGACTGCGGAGCCGAGAGCGGAGATTGGAGAGAGAGAGAGATCAGTAGCTGTCCTCTCGTTATAGTTTGTTGTGCAAATGCAAAACATCTGCTGGGCTTTTTGCTTAATTGCAGGGCTGCAGGGTGACGTGGCCACCTCATAATATAGGCCTAGGGAGGAGAAACGGTTGTTCGTGTTGACTTGGTATATACACTGGAGTTTGGGGGATTCCAAAGTCATTCCTGTTTGTAGCTACCTATCCATTGACCTCGACAGTTAACAGGCACACCCAGTTCAAAATGCTTGCATTGTTTCGAGCTCTATTGTAGAAGTGGTTGACTGTGTATGGCAGCATTCGGTTGAAGGTATGGCTGGAATTAGAAATATGGTTTCTTGATTCACCGAATGAAAACTGAAGTTATGTTTGTCCCAACACACACAGGCTCATCATGTTCTCATTCAGAACTATTGAATATGATTGAGAGATGTATCTGGGCCTAAGCACACTCCAAATGGAATGCCTGCGATCCCGTGTCCCTCCGCCTGAGACAAATGCGTCAGCTTTCTTAGAGATGGTGCATTTCAGACTATTTCCTGTGCCGACAGAGCTATGGGTAATAGTGTTATTGTTGTACGCTGAGAGTTTCCCCCACTTACGCTGTTCTAGGATGCTCATTAGAAGTCGGAGCAGCTAATCTGGTGTCAGGGTCCTGATAACTGGCTTGCCTGGCGTCACTCGACTAAATTGCCACGGCTCCCCGCTAAAAGCCGGCAGTTGATAGCGGTATCAGGAGACAGGCCGTACTGGGGAGACAGGGCGTCCGGCTCCAAATGACCTCCCAAAAATAGACGAGTGCTCCAAGACCCGGGGCCCCTCCGGCTTCTGGAAGAGAGAGGGAAAGAGTGAGAGAGAACGACAGAGAACGTGCAGCAGGGGCAAGAGAGAGAGAGGAACTGGAATGGGGTGATTTTAGGAAGAACATGTAATCGGGCCCATTGCCGCGTAATGGCAGGGAGATATCCCGGGGAGTAGGCAGACAGAGAGCCCCCACTCCCCCCTGGAGCTCTTTCCCACCCACCAGAGGTCTGGCCACGCCACAGCCCAGGCAGACAGTCAGCCGCCTGGGCAGAGTGGGAGCCACTCACTGACTGCACTGCACTGATAATGATTATGGCCTACTCACAATCGCTAAGAGTATGAGGGCTGGTCTGGCCGTGCCGGCTCTCTGGCTGTGGTCAGTCAACAAGGACCGCACAATGGCCCCTAGAACTATGAGTCAGATAGCTGGGGCTGTTTGTTATGGTGGACGAAGAACCGGACAAATCCACTCCAGTGTTGTTTTTTTTAATCCAGGCCTCAGCAGACGTTTGGCTGTTGTGCTTAAGAGTAGACTGGCCCTATGCAAAGTCAGGGCTGAAGCTAAGGCCAGCGGAACATACTGTTTTCATTACGTAGCTCGTGCAGTCTCTCTCCACCCGGGGAAATCGACGTGATTTAAGCCCCTGCCGGTGCTGCAGGGGTCAGCCCTGTGACCTTCTCTTCCCCCCCTGGATGATTTAGGGGCGGAGGGAGGGCACACTTTCCATTCTGACCAGGCCGTGGACGGGCCTGCGTCCTCCCTGAAGAGTCTCTTTGCTAGTCACTTGTTTGGGCCTGCACAGGAGAGCTTATAATTACTATTCCTGATGCAACACTTCCACTCGCGGAAAGTCGAGTAAATCACTCGGAGAGAGAGGGTAAAATGGAGGAGGGTTGGAGCCATGGAGTGAAAGCGAGGTCGCTCCAGTTTATCATGGGCCTGCATAGCCAAGTCAGAGAGCAGGGGAGACAGAGAGACAGAGGGAGCTCTGACTGTCTGTCACACTGGAGCTTTTCAAATCAGCTACGACTCTCTGTCTAACACTTAGGAATTGCCAGGAAAAGCATAGGCACCCGGAAAACAAAAGTACTAACAACCCACCTAAAATCGTTGAATATACGTTGTAACACATTGGACAGCTTTATTGCTTCATCCTGTAGGGGGATAGCTTCCGGCAGTCGTCGACCATCCGTCCGTCCGGGGGGGGGGGGGGGGGGGGGGGGGGGGGGGGGGGGGGGGGGGGGGGGGGGGGGGGGGGGGGGGGGGGGGGG
>JAVQIZ010236247.1:0-12501 GCA_036023535.2 Galaxias brevipinnis | reverse complement strand
ATACCCAAGACATGAGGGCACTGGAATGGAATCGATTGGGTCAAAACAGCGGCACTTGAAAAGCGGGCAAAAACAGGCCTAATAATAATAATAATAATAATAATAATAATAATAATAATATGACTTTCCGGTAACAATATGTGTTGCATCTGACGATGCATCACATAATAATATGACTTTCCAGTAACAGTATGTGCTGCATCTGACGATGCATCACATAATAATAATAATAATAATAATAATAATAATAATAATATGACTTTTAGGTAACAATATGTGTTGCATCTGACGATGCATCACATAACAATGCGTAGGTGGTTAAAACGAAAATTGTCAAAATATCCTGAAATGTGATTAGGTCAACCAACATTGTCTCATGTTGGTTTCTCATTAATATAAAATGTATGCACAAAGAAGGCAATCTTATTGGGTCGACATGTATGCCCAGTGGCTATGCGACTGGATGTGTATTTTGTTGATCCATCAAGATGGGGGTGCTGTACAGGTGGGAACCCTCTGTAAAGCCTGGTTTATACTTCTGTGAAGAAGCACGTAAGCGTCTCAGCATAGCTTCGCAGAGAAGGGGTTTCTGGGAAAGCGTAGCTCACAGAGGCCCGCCGATGTGTTGACGGGGAGTCCTCACAAATCCTAACAGTGTGACATGCAATGCCTCTTCTCCTTGCATCAAACATTTAAATATATGTTGCGTTCTTCAAAATTTTTCTGTACATTCTGGATTAGAAATAATAATAATAGTTCATTGGATTTAGTTTTTAGAGCTTTTCTCTGGACTCAAAGCAAAAAACACAAACTGGCTACCACGGCAGCCAATCCGCGCCAGACTTGCTCACCCAACATATGGCAACAGACCTTTGCACACACAGGTCAGACACACACACACACACCAACTCCAGTTTTATTGGCAGTGCTTTAGTCAGGGCACTGACTAAGTATTAACCCTATTAAGTGGGCGGAAACAGAGCACCCAATGGAAACCCACACAAACACGGCAAGAACATGCAAACTCCAAAGGTTGAAGCAAGGACCTTCATGCTGTGAGGCAACAGTGCTAACCACTAAGCCACTGTGCTGCTCCTTAGTAAGTGCGACACTGCCTCTAAGTGGACCTGTGGAAGCATGCAGTCAATCTACTGTCCGAAGTTCAGCACATGACGGACGTTATTGTTCACAGAAGCGCAACGCAAAAGTATAAAACAGGCTTAAGACACCCTGGAGGCATAACACTGTTCCGTGTGTGATACCCTGTTGTCCGACGATCCCCTTGGTCTACTTCCTGAGAATGAAGTGTCAAATGTTTTCCATTGGCTAAAGTATGAAACGCTATGGCATGTGTAACTAGTGCAATGCTTCTACCTTTACAGCCTGTCAGAGTGTACTGCCACTAGGGTTGCAAATGTTCAGGAATGTTCATGATCGATAGTCGCTAACGTTAAAGGAGACCCATTATGCAAATTTTGAGGTTCAAACCGTTATTAAAGGTGTTCTACTAGAATAGGTTTACGCGTTTTAATGTTCAATAAACAATAATTTTTTTCCAAACCGCCTGGATCTGCAGCACCTCTATTCACCCTCTGTCTGAAACGCTCTGTTTTAGCTCCTGTCTTTTTAAGGCCCTCACCTCCATCAGAGCCCAGTCTGCTCTGATTGGTCAGCTGGCCAAACAAAGGGAATGTGCCTTCACGCTGACGAAAACAGCCTTTTCTCGACATGGCAAAACCACCATGGAATTTTATTTTGGAATATTGCATTTTTGCTTATTCAGGGATGAGTCGTGTGCGCAGCTTGATTGCATTTCTAGATAACCAAAGCGCTTGGGTTTATAATAAAGCCAGCTGCTGATAGGACAGATGCCGCATGTATATACACAGATAACATCGGGGGAATCATTGAGTTAGAACAGCATCACAGTGGTGGCAATGCATTTTATCGTTTTTGTGTGTGAAATGTTCCCACACTGGTATTCATTTAGCTTGTTTCATGGTTGAGCAGCTCACCCTCTTCGGTTTGTAGTTAACATCATGCATACACCTCAGTAATTGAATCGTGCGCTATGAATTTCAACCAAAAGACTAGACCACAAACTGTTCAATTTAATCATTTTATTTTAAACTCTTGATCGCATAAAATCTTAATGATTAATAATCTATCATGGATTTATCAACCCTAGCTGCCACCCAATGATATTGAATTGTTGATGTATTTGTGGGATTTGCTTAAATAAGTATACATCCATCCATCCATACATCCATTCTCTGCCGCTTATTCGGGGCTGGGTCACGGTGGCAGCAGGTGAAAGCACCTGCACTTAAAGCTGTAATTAATGTATAAATTGTGTTTTTTTGTGTTGGTTCACACCTGCCTCTTGAACAGTGCATTTTAAAAGCATATTTGATAGAGCAGGCTATCTCACCATGGCGATGACTGCAGCTCCCGCCCCAGCCAGCGCACAGACAAACAGGTGGAATGTGAGGTCCAGCTGAAAGACAATCAGATCCAATAAAATATTTTTACTTCCAACAAACAGATTTGCATAAACTCTATTCTCAACCTTTCCATTCTCGTCTTCACTTTCCTGTCTTTGCTAACCCTCTCTCTTCAGTGCTCCTGTCCCCCCACCTGTGCTCCCTCATTCATTTATTTTACACCTGTCCCGCATTATCTGACATGCTGTCTTTTCCACCTTTCTACAATCCTCCTACGTCCACCTTTCTCACTTACTTACCCAGTACACTCAACCCCTCTCTTCTCTGTCCCTTCTGCCTGTGCACCTTTCTTATTCCTTGCTCCCCTCCACATTTTCCAGCTCACCTCATTGGAATCACACATGTTGAAAAACTTCTCTGAACCCGTGCACACCTTCTTCTCCTCGCCTACAGTCACCACCCCTGTAACACACACACACACACACACACACACACACACACAGTCAACAAACAAAATGCTATTTTATGTTCATGAAATTAGGTTTTCCCTTTGAGATGAAAGACAAAAAAAGATACATGATAACAAAAAGTTTCTTTTTTGGCGAATACTGAGAACATGGTAGATACACACTCACCAAACTGGCGCAGATCCAGGCAGAGGTTAGCCCCCTCTACTAGGCTGGTATTCTGACACATCTGCCAGATGTTAAAGTACATGAAGACTGGCAGACTAGTGAATGCGGTTACCCCAAGCCAGGCCAGAAGGAAGAGATAGGAGAGCAGGATGAACTGAAGTGAGAGAGAAATATTATGGGGAGAAATTAAATGTGGGAAAAAATGGATGGAGAAGTTTTATTTGGAGATGTCTTGCATATGTGCAGTGTATGGCTCAGGAAAAAGCCAATAAGGAAGAAAAAAACAAACTAAAAGCAAATCTTTTGTCTCGGTGCTCTGTTTTGTGAATTGGTAAACCTGCCACAAGAAATGCTTTGTACTTACAAATGCGGTGAGGCAGCGTCCGCAGGTAGACACCTTGAACTCGCCATAGAGCTCCCTGATGGCTCCAGTGGTGAAAAAACCCTCCACCAGCAGCAACACACCAAAAACAAAGAATGCTGCTCCCACACCGTAGATCACATACTTCAGAATATCAATGCTGATCACACATACACACACGCACACACACACACACACACACACACACACTTAAGCAGTTAGAAACATCACTAAAGTCCCACTCAGTACATTTTTACATAAAATTCTCAAGACATGAATTATGACTATATGTTTAATTATTTAAGAGTAGAACTTAAATATACAGTATCTGTGTCACCTACCAACTATTGAACACCAAAACCCTCACAAGATGTCTTGCTGAAATATTACTGATCCCAAACCTTTGTTTAATTATCACAAACGCTCACAATGGATATACAATGAACAATGGTATCAAAACTAGTCTTAACATTTATGTGTAGGGCATCCATTTGTTTAATGTTTAAGTATCAAGATAAGCCCTTTGACTTGTCCTTACTGACCACACACACAAACATACAGACACAAATGTGCACAGGGAAAGGATGATGCTTGATATAAATTATTAACTAGAGCACTGTTGAAATAATCATATATTTCCATCTTCATCATATTCTAAGAATACTAGTGCACTATCATGTCTGGTCAGTTAGTAAGGGCCGATGTTCTAATTTAACCCGGGCCTGGATTGTCGTGGGTCAATGCGCTTGCGTGTGCCGAGCGCTGCAAACTGTGGCATGGATTCCAAAACAGTGTGTCAAATGTCAGCATTTTCACCTACAATATGAAATAGCCTTATTTTTTAAAAGCTGATTTGATGATTGTATGGTTTCTGGTAGGCTACAGGACAACTATAAGTTCTTTAAGTTTCAAAGGTATTTTATATTTGACCACACAAATAATATAAGAAAAATAGGCAGAGTCTGGATTTGAGCCTCGGCAAAACTGAAATCTCCAAAATGTCTACATCAGCGCAAAATTAATATCCACATACGAATTTACAGATTTGTCTATGCATTTACAGATCTATGCATGCATTCACAGATTTGTTTACACATACACAACTCTCAATACACTTGCAAATCTGAATACAGACGGACATTTGCAGATCCCTGTACACATTCACAAGTCTCAGTACACATTTGTCACTCTGATTATGCACGCACAGATTGAGATACAGGTACACAACTCTCCACTCGCATTTGCAAATAGTTTTGCTACAATGATGACCCCCTATATCTTAATATAAATAGCATGTATTTGTCACAGGCTTGGCTCTGGCATCCTGTGTTGGGTGCACAGTACGCCCTCTGGATCTCAAAAAGCCATCCTCATGCTCAGGTTTCACCTGTATTGTTTATATTATTAGTTTAACCTGTCATGATTGCATTATTGGTTCTACTGTGGCTGTATTTTTCTATTTATCTGAATTCTGTTAATTCTGTTGCCCCGTTGAGTCATAGTAGATGTTACATTTTCTTGTCTGTATGTTGATTAAATATAGAATACTCCATAGAAACATCTCTGCACTTGGGTCTCTCTTTTGTTGTCCCTGGCAACCTTGACTGTATTGGGATATGTACCTTATAATTCAAAAGATATTTATTAGAAAGAAAATAGAACGGAACTCCAAAGATAAATCTGTTTTCTTTAATACCAAATAAAAATTCGGCTTGGCCATGGACAAATTCTAAGAGTAAATGTAAAATGTCAGTAAATGTTGGTCTGGCCTTTTTCTTACCCTATCTACAAAATCCCCAAAGTTTTTTAATGTAAAACAAAAATCTATAAAAAAAAAAAACAGGCCTTAAAAAAGCTGCAGTAGATTTTAAAAGATTACATTTAAAGTAGAGTAATATTTACATAGACAAATGTACTTTTCTAATTAGTATTCTGTTTCACATTTTCTATCTTTAAACTGCAAAAACGTTTACTATTCTGTGTGAGCAGAAATGCACAAAGATGTGCCAGTTAAGTTGAGCACTTCGAAGACTTTTAACAGTTTTTCATAAATTAAAACTATAAGATTATGTACATACCCAGATTATTTGAGTGAAAGGACGGTAGCTTTTCTGAAGACTACTACCACAGGGCCTTGATATCAAGGCCAAGGAGAAGATACGCATCGCACAGCACTTTCATGTGATGGTCCATAAAGCGAGAGTGCATGCATCTTCTCTTTATAAAGTTCACCAACCATTCTTCATCATAAAGGGTAGGGGTTGTAAGGAGTACCCCTTCTTTCACTCAAAGAACCTGGTTATGTACATAACCCTATAGTTTTGTATTATTCAATACAGTCAACTCTTTCCTATGTGAGACGTTTCAAACAGCAGCACATGGACATGCACTTTAAGAAAGGCTGGCAAGGCTTCCTCTCATATAGAGTTGCCCGCAATCAGCACCACTTGCACCAGTGAGGGCACCGTCACATCCAAGCGATAATAAGCCACAAATGTGTGAGTTGTAACCCAGCTAGCTGCTGCACAAATTTCAGATGCAGAACACAATGTTAAATGGACCGTAAACGTGAAATGTCTCATATGCCTTGATATCAAGGCACTGTGATATTAATTTTCAGAGCAGAGGGTATTCTTTGGAGGGAGTTGACCAGATTGAACGCTAAAGAACCGAAATAAGTTGACCAACGTAATCCATCTTTTATGTAACATAAAATCATGTTTTAATAACCGCAGTATACAAATTTTCATATTCACGTCTGAACCCTCTGGAGGTGGGTAAAACATGGAGGACAGAGTGCGCCCACCCGATACCACAGAAGATACCATCACTCACTTGACCATCCAGCAGGCTTTTAGCAGCATTTATCACATGTACAATTAAGAGATATTAACATCTAGTCTTACATAACAGAACTGATCATCTGAGGAACAAATGGTTGCTGTGCAAGGACAGCAGACCACTAGGGAAAGACCTTGTGACATATGACAAGATAGAAGGCAGAAGGGAACAGAACCCACCAGGACTTCGAAAGCCACCCACCGCAGCGGTATCCAGCATGCAAGGTGCTTGGGTCCAACAACCCTTTGGATTAAAAAACCTTAAAGATAAAAATACTCTCCTAAGTCAGCGAGAGCAGGGGTGGAAGATTACACAGGACTGGAACAGACAACGCTGTATATGCGGCTGGGCAAAGGTGACTTCCATCACAGGCCTGAAAATATATCAGAGCAGGAAAGGGTGCTTGAAGAAGGGGCAACAGGGATCTAGCATTGAAAGCTACTTCCTTTATAGCAGGTCGAGTCAGTTGACTGAAGCTCTGCAGCAAGAGAAAAAACAAAGTCTCCAGGACTTCAACAACCCTGTCACAACAGAGGAAGAGCCAGGCACACAAGCGCAATCCTACGCGAGCCCATTGCAACCTGCAGCGGACAAGGAGATCCGGCGGCGAAAGCAGTTAATCAAGTCGTCAAAGCTTTGCGAAAGGTAATATGGGAGGGGGTCAACACTGAGCTCTGCAACATCTTAGACACTCAGAGGCACCACTATGAAGTCAGATAGAATTTACATCTATGGAGTAGAACAATTTGGAGTAGAGTAAGAAAACTAAACTGACGAGTCCCACTAAGTCCAGGAGGCAGAAGGAAAAAGACCGTCTTGTCAGAAAGAGGAGGCAGCTAAAGAAGCAATAGATGAAGACCACAAAGAAGAAGAAGGAAGGCATAAACCTGTTGCAAGCAGACATCTGGATCAGACTAGTGACTTGGGGAGGAGAGCTGAAAGCCCGCCAAAGAAGTGCAGAAAGAAGGTGCGGACAACTTTACAAAGATCCTTCAAATTTGGGAAGTGGCTCTTCACAGAAGAGTGGAAGTCTCTCAGTGTCAAAGGCAGACCCGAGAAAACATCTTGAAAAGTCCTGCACAGACTAGAACAGACTACAGACTACAGTATTTTGGTTTTTATAAAATTGGTGACTGAAACTTTATTGAAGATGGTAACCCTGTCTACAGAACAAGCTGAAAGAAAATCGTTGTGAAAGGGGCAACACGTCAAATCTTTTGAGTCATATTTGTGACTACAACCCACAACTGTATAGCGAATGCAAGGTAAGTTAGCTCTGTCCTGGTGGGGCAGTAATTTTTCAGACCTGAGAACTAGTGTGTGTGAGTGAATAATTAATAAAGAACACCAATAATAATGCATTAGTTATTTCCTACAACTTAAAGCCAATAAAGGCAACTTTTTTGTATTAATGTATTATCAATACCTTTCTACAGTTTGCACATTGTAATGTCTATGGGAGAACAAAAAAAATCTCAATAGAGAGCCGACGCTCCTCCCACCGACCGTTCCGGAAGAGAATTTCCCCACTCTATTCTCCAAAGAGATATTTTAGAACCGCGAATATAAGATCCCTGCTTTACCAACACTTACAATTTGTTCCTGGTTTTTAGAGAGAGACGATTTCTTTTATACATGCTAACTCGTTTTTAACCTGTTTAACTGTGAATTATTATATAACAATTTTGACAACGCTTCAAATAAAAAACTACAACCTGTACTTTTTGCTAGGCTCTGATTGGCTCTAAAATGATTTCCTGCACTGCTCTGTGCAACCTCCCCTCCGGTCCCGATTCGTTGCTCTCGTTCCTAGATTAGCCAACTAGCTAACGTCATTCGCTTTTGTTTGAGTGAGGTCTTCCAAGTCAAGTGACATGACATTTGGTTAGTTAGTTTGTTAGTTTAGTTAGTTAGCCTGTTAGTTTGTTTAGTTAGTTAGTAGGCAGTTACAAGCCTCACATGTTGGAAATAAGGCTTGTACCCTTGACTTTTTTGCGATGAAGATTATTTTTTTCGATCAACTATGTAGTCAAATTTAAAAAATAACGTCAAGCTTTTGGTCCGTGTAATGCTTTAAATCGTATTCAATTACAGTTATTGTATTCATCAATGAGAAAAATGAATGGCCTAAACACTTCCGGAATGCAAGAGACAAATTGGGGCGTGGCCTCGTCGGTTCTCTATAGGCGTGACCTCCCGCGAAACTGTTACGATTTGCTTTACGGCACAAGGAAGTGCGTCACTAAATAAGGAAGAGATGCCTAAACTTGCAGTATCGTTAGTCATGCCATGTCTTGCAAGTGGTACAAGTCACCAAAATCACCTACTTCAAATAAACTACACAGTCGCTTTAAACTGGATCAAGTAAATATGCTGACTTTTTTACATTTCAAATCTCAAGAGAACAAAGATGCATACATGCAGGATGTTCGGCCAGCAGCACCAAATTTCTTTAGGAAGGAGAGAACAGACATACAGTCAGTGTTGCTCCATATGTATGCAAACAAAAAACAATACAATTTATGAATGCACTGTATATAAATTAATGTATATACTGTATTTATTGAATTATTTCTTATTTTATATTTTATTTTGTCAGTTTTGGTCATCCATAGTTAGGTGTTGGCTGTCTTTAAAGAAAGAATTGAACCAGCATCTACATTTTAATTTGTATGTTACTTGTTCACTGGGCCCTTTAACATAAAATCAAATTCTGGTTATTGATCTGACCAATTTAAATACAATTTTCAATCTGGTGCCCCTAAGAAAGTAGACTTGATCATTTTGTGATGTCACAACAAAAGCTGGCTTTACTCCTGTAGAAAGTCTTTCATCTACATGAGTTGTGAGAACTGTGTGAGGATAACATACATTTTTATTTCTACTTATTGGAAGGTAAGGATGGGGATTTTTTAATCTGATCTACTAATGATATATAGTGTTGTACTTAAATAAGACTAGTAAGCTACCCCACTCAATCGCCCAGACCTCTGTTTACTCACATGTTGAAGACGTCAAGAGCATCGCTGGGGGAACGAACCAGCTCAAAGTAGTTTTGCAGAATAGTGACTGTCCCAGACAGAGCCTCATGACCACATCCACAAAACAAGGCCACTCCCATGTAGAGCAGGATGGTGGCAATTAGTGATGCCCAGGGAAGACTGCCTGCACAGTGCTCACAGCACTCCTTACACCCTGCAGCAGATGGACATAAGGAGGAAACCATAGGTCAGAAACCGTAAGTGTCTGTTTGCACAGTCCAACACGCCAACAAGAGATCAAGAAACAATTGATTTCTAGGCTTGAATGTGAAAGTGGCGCCTCCTTTATATGAATTGAGTAGATAACTCAATAATCAATTAATACAACTTTTTGAATTGAATGATTAAAAAAAATAAATATGGTACTAAATAAATACATACATGAATGGTAAGGGACACACATTAATAAATACATAAAGGAATCAAAATATACATAGATTAAAATACATAACAAAGCAAAAGATAAATGCAGTAATACCATTTACAGGAAATTTTGTAATCTAACAATACAAAATTCCTGTGTACACATAATGTATTTACAATTTTTTATTTATATATTCATTCATGGATTAATTGAAATATTGATTTATTTATTGGTTTTGGTCCTCCTAAAAATGCCAGCTGAACGGCCTGCATCCTAAATTCTTAAAGGGGCCATATAATGCTCATTTTCAGGCTCATACCTTTATTTAGGAGTTCTAGTAGAATAGGTTTACGCGTTTTAATGTTCAATAATACTTTTTTTCCATTTTAAAGTTCAATGATACATTTTCTCCAAACAGCCTGGGTCTGCAGCACATTCACCCTCTGTCTGAAACTTAAATCAGATCGACTGTGATAGTAGGACTCTCCTATAGTTTAACTCTCTGATAGTTCAACTGATAGTTTGACTCACTGATAGTTCACTCCGAGTAACGTTCAGTCTGACTCCCTGGCTAGGTTTGAATTCTTCAGTTTGCTTAGGAAGGTTCCTAACTGAGTGAAATGACCCAGAAGTATCTAAGTGACAGCCATGATAAGTACTGTTCGAATTCTCTAAGTGCTAAGGAAAGGTGCTTCATGCTTCCTAACTTGTGCATAGGATACACTGGACCATCCTTTACGAAAGGAAAGAAGCAAATGCCGCCCCACAATTCCTTGTGGCAGCAATATTTAAAGCGATACACCATTCAGCCGTTGAGCGACATGACCGACAAGGGATGCAGATCATATTGCCTAGTTGTTTAATAAGCATTTTCCATCTTATGTTATGCCCTATCTTGCTAATATGCATATGTTTTCAACATGTTAGAAACTTAAGAATCGTAATATGTAACTATAGTAGCAGATTTGTATACCTAACATAAGTGCATAACCTGCATACATTTGATGATTAGACTTCATACAATCATATTAATTGGGATTCATGCGTGGCGATAAATATGAGTTCACAGGGGGATGAGTACGTGAGCAACCATTCTCAATGTGACATATTTCATTTAATTTTTGTGACGGGTAGCCCATGGGCCTATTCCCTTTTTAATTCCAACCTTGGTAATAAAATAGGTTAATATATTTGCGTGATGAAACATCACATCTTATCGCAAAGTCATATTATTACTATGTGATTGCATCGTAAGACACAATCATATACTGTTATTGTTAGGTTTTATTATTCTGCTTATTATTAGCCCCGTTTTTGGCCCCCTAACTATGGGCGAAGTTTTGAGCATTTTGCTTCCACTGCAACGCCAAAATGTCCCTTCGAATGCCACGGAGTGCGCTTCTACACAGCTAATTAATCCGTCCTCTGGTTATTTTTTTATTGTATTTTTTACACGCTTAATTTGCCCATAGATAATGAATGGGGAAACAGATTGTGCCCTCTGGTGGACTTTGAATGAAAGAGCAATATACGCTCATACCCTTACTGTCCGAGTGAGTGTAATTGCATGGACTCAAGATAGCTCTACTAGTCAATCCAGGTTTATCATAATTCACCAGATTCCACCGGCACAAAGGACAAAATTGACAAGACACTGCGTACTGAATGTGAGTTAAATTGTATTTGTTTAACATTAAAAATTATTCTGGTGCCCTGAATTGGAAAGCAAAGTGAACCAAAGTTAGCTAGCCGAAAGTGTGAGTTGCTAACATTGTGACCATCTTAAAGGCACCTTATGTCTAGCTTATGTCTAGCTTGCTTCAAAACAAACTTCTTTATTTGTTTAATGTAAACGGCGTAGCATGATTGAAACGGTCATATTCAACATTACAAAACATAATTATGAAAATCAAGATACTGCATAGTTGATAAGGCAAACTGGCAAGCAGCAGTTTCATAAAAACATTTATTAAAATGGTAAAAACAAATAGCCTATTAAACAAGCATTTACACTGAAGACAGCACTACTGTTGATTTAATGTTGCATGATTTGGTGCGATTAGAAGAGATATGTAGTGTAGTAAGTGGGCTGCACTGGTATCCATTCATTTATAACAATATGAACTAAAAAACTGTTACAAGTAAAAGTAATAATGCGCATGCTACAACTGCCGCTTCTACATTGACGAGAAAGTGTTTTTTTGTGCCAGTGTTGTTAAAAATAATAATATTTGCATGCTGCGCATAACCATGCAAAAGGTCCCACGAGTTGTAGGACGTTGACTACGAGTTGTAGAATAAGAATATATTTTAGATAGACATAGTGAACTTGTTATGTGATGCATCGTCAGATGCAACACATATTGTTACCTGAAAGTCATATTATTATTATTATGTGATGCATCGTCAAATTGTTACCTGAAAGTCACATTATTATTATTATTATTATTATTATTATAATTAGGCCTGTTTTTTGTGCCTTATCAACGCCCGTAGTTGTGATCCAATAGATTCCTCTACTGTGACCACATGTCTTGGGTATTGCAGTCCATTGCGCTTACATACAGCTAAGTTATCGGTTCACGTGTTATATTTTTGAATTATTATTTTTTATTGGTTTTTGGCCCCATTGAAATGACTGGACAGAGAGTTTTCACGGTCATACACCACCATGTTAATGTTGTTACGTTTGTACAGACTGTCTTGGTTAGGTTATTACATCGAGCACCAGTTGAAAACTGCATCAGTGACTCCGTCTCGTTATTTGACATCGAAACATGGTGTCAGAAGTGGGAAAGCTAAATCATAAATAACA
>JAVQIZ010236246.1:0-10510 GCA_036023535.2 Galaxias brevipinnis | reverse complement strand
AGACAGACAAACTGATTGAGTTGGACATTCCACACACACACACACACACACACACACACACACACACACACACACACACACACACACACGAGTCCAGACAGACAAACTGATTGAGTTGGACATTCCACACACACACACACACACACACACACACACACACACACCTGTTGTCCTCCCTTGCAGGCACCCTCTATCTGGTGGTAGTTTGCCTGCGTGCAGCGGGGGCACGCCCCGGAGCTCTCCCACAGGAAGTAGAAGGTGCAGCCGTCACACGTCCCCGCCGGGCACTGACTGAGACAGGAGAGACAGGAGTGTCACCACAGACCAGCCGGCTGCATGTCACAGAGCCCGCTGCCAGGGGACCGCTGCTCTGACAGAACCACAGCACCACAGCACAGGGACATAATGGGATGGACAGGCAGGCAGGCAGGCAGGCAGGCAGGCAGGCAGGCAGGCAGGGGAATACAGCAGGAAAAACAGAAAGACAGGGAAACACAAACTGAGGGACACAAGACAGTCAGTCAGTCAGTCAGTCAGTCAGTCAGACACAAATACAAACTGAGCGAGACAAGACAGACAGACAGAGCAGGTGTAATACCTGGGCACTACAAGTTCTCCTAGCTTGTTCCTCCCAGGGTTACAGCGCAGGGCGACCACCGCACTACGGCCGGACGCACACGACGAGGTGGGCACCGCGGAGCTGCCCAATTAAAAACAATTCAACATGATTAAAGATCTCAAAGGGAAGGGATTGACTGTCCAAGAGTACTCTGTGTCACTGTTTGGAAGGGTTAGTATTACCGGTAGAAGAAGTTGACGTCCGGGACTGTCTTGGAGGTCGAGGGGAACAGTTCTGGTCGGGCTTGGATCCCATTTAATTTACTCTCCACTGTCGTCCCTGGAAACGACACTTCAATCAGGGAGTGTCTGCGTCTCTGTGTGTGTGTGTGTGTGTGTGTGTGTGTGTGTGTGCGCGCGCATGCGCGTGCACATGCACGTTTGCGTGTGCATGTGTGCGTGTGTACCAACCCAGAAAAGTGTCTGCTAAGCTGACGGACTGGGAGGAGAGGGCCGTCTGAAAGCCCCTCCCACTGGCTGGGATGATCGTTGATTGACAGATTAAACTCTTCACGTCATTGGCTGCTTCCCCCTTCTCTCTCTGGATGTCAGTACTGGATACGTCGGTCACATTGTCCGTGCACACCGCCATTTTATCCTGAGGGAGAATGAGATAAACAGATTATATATTTAGTCAAATAAGATGGTGAGTATTTTCAGTGTGTGTGTGTGGGTGTATGTGTGTGTGTGTGTACCTCTCCTCCACACAGGCTGATGTTGAACTGGTGGAAGTACTTGGTTCCTTTGGAGGTGAAGCTGGGCCCGTTCATCAGGGTGCCCACCGGGCCCATGCCGCTGAAGTCAAAGCTCAGAGTGGTGTTGCCCGCTGTGTGGGTGAACAGACAGTCGCTGTAACACACACTGTGCTCCTGAAACACACACACAAATCAGACTTCACACATCCCCCTATATTTCCACATCCACGACACACACGATACAGTACCATAATCAATCAAGACGTTAACAGAAGAGAAAAAAAATACATAAAAAAAAAAAATCTAAAAAACATGACATTCCAGAGGGCTCGTTTTCCAACCCACCTTGTTGCTCATGCTGGCGGGCCCGCAGGGCTGGCAGGCATCCTGGCCGCGGGTGCCCTGTAAGGCCAGGCGAGTGTTGGGAGGACACTCGGTGCACTGGCTGCTCTGGGCGTCGATGTAGTGGCCGGCGGGACAGGGCACGCACAGGGAGCTGGAGGGCTGCGTGCTCAGGGCGCAGGGCCGGCACTCCGAGGACACACCGTCGGCGGCGTTGCTCACGGAGACGGAGTAGATGCGCATGGCGTCGTGGACAAAGCGACGCGCCTGGAGGAGGAGGGAGGCCGCGGGGCGGCCGTCGGTTCACAGTGCGGCGGGGTGTGACGAGGCGAGACAAAGCAAATGTATTTGTAAATAAATGACACATTTCATCGTTCAATCGTTCACACACGTAAGCAGTTCAAAATGCTTTACATACGCCATGCAAAAAAAAAGTGTGTGTGTGTGTGTGTCTCACGTTGGTGGCCTGGTTGGTCCTCTGGAAGGCCCAGGTGTAGGCCACGGAGCCGTTCTTGGTCATGACGTGCGTGTAGGACTGCCTGGCCTTGGTGCCCTCCCACGACTCCACCACCGTGGTGCTCTTCCTGTCCACGTCCTGAACACAGGAAACCAGCCCCCCCCCTCTTCACTTAGGACAGGTTCGCTTCAAACATGGCATGGCCACGCACTAAATCAAGAATCAAGACAGGTCCAATTTGGTGGAGCAACGTAATAGAAAACAGTATGAGCTCGGAGGGGGGGGGGGGTGATTGCGCAAAGACATCCCCACCATCATGAAGTAGAGTTCACAGTCGGCGGTGCACGTGGTCTCAAAGTCGAAGGTAATGCGTCCGTACTCTGCCCCTGAGCCGCCGGTCATCGATGTGGGCAGCCTGAGGAAGACGAAGAGCACAGGGGTTCAAACGGACGAAGAAGACCAGATTGAAATAAACACGAGGAAAGATTGTATGGGAGGGGGCGCTCACTTGAAGCCGGGTATGTGAATGTTAAGGATGAGGTAGTCGTTATCCGAGGCCCCCAAGCCAGTGTGGATGTACTGGCCCGCCACCTCCCACCCTATGGGAGAGGCCGACACAGAAGGACACGTTAACAACAGATCCCCCCATTGGACAGACCTCCCCAACCCCGCGGCGGCGGCCGCACCCACCGCTCATGCCATCGCACTTGGAGTTGCCCACGTTGAAGCAGGATGTCTTCATGTTGGCCGGGAGAACGTTCCACCACTTGTACTCGTACCCCAGGATGGGCTCCGTCCCCGCTGGACACTTCTCACACGCTGACGGACAAACACACGCTACTGCTAAGTCCTTACTGATCACAGACCAATTATGTATAGCATTACCCCGTAAGGGGACAAATAAGTGGGTGGAAATAAGTGAAAAAGAGAGACAGGAATATGTAGAAAAGACAGCTAACTGTATTTAGTCACCTTTGACCCCGTCGGAGTAGGTCCCGGGAGGACAGGGGAAGCAGGTGGCGGTGTTGTTGTTATAGTAACCGGGGTTGCACGGCGGGCAGTCCTCACGCTGTCCACTGGGGGGCAGTGTCTCCGCTCCAGCCACTCCCTCCAGACAGATCTGAGGCTCGATCCACCTGTAGACGACCTGGGTCTGGAGGAGGGAGAGGGGTTAGAGCGGCCAGACGACTGGAAGCCACAGAGGGGCTGGGGGGGGGGGGGTAAGAGTGACCGGATAAGGGCTCCGCCGGGGCTCGTTCCTACCTTGCCCTCGCTGTCACAGGCTGTGTGGACTTGGGAGAAGTCCTTCTTGGAGCAGGGAGGTCTGGCACGGCACTCAGCAGATCCCTCCGCTGGGGCATTGAAGACAGGGTAAGGGGCAGGATATGGTAGGTCACGGAAGCCAGACGGACAGAAGATAAGGGAAAATGCATGCACTGGAGATTGATGCCTCGGGGCCGCTGACACACAGTATGCACGGAGCAGTTTGTCATTTAGGATTACGTGGTATACCTGTGAGGCACTAAATATTCTATTAGCCCTATTTCTCAGAGTCAATGGTTCAAAAAAGGGATCTTCATCAATAATAAAGGAGCGACCCTAACTATTTATGTGTTGCTACCGTTGGCTACTCCTTAATTGGCAGAGAACTGGCTTCGAACTCAAGAGGGAAAGCTTCTCTGAGGGGACAGCCATGATTTATCCCAAACACTGAAGTTGAACTACGCTGTGTGAAACTAGGGCACGCTTTCTCTACATTACAGTGTGTGTGTGTGTATGTGTGTGTGTGTGTGTGTGTTTGTGTGTGTTCACATCATTCAAAATTCTGCAATGCAGTTATAAGAGTCTTAAAAATCAAACTAGGCTGAACTTATGAACTGAACGTCTGATAGGGGTGTCAGTGTGTGTGTGTGTGTCTGTGTGTGTGTGTGTGTGTGTGTGTGCCTGTGCGTGCGGGCGTGTACCCACGGGCGTACTGGGTGGTCTTGTTGCAGGAGGTACAGGAGCTGGCCCCGTGGCCAGAGAAGGAGTCCACCGGACAGGGCTGGCACGAGGAGGAGCCGGGGGCGCTACTGAACATCCCCGCTTTGCAGGGGAAGCACTCAGACGTGTAGGCCACACCTGAGAGGAGACAGACCTCACAGCTTTAGATGACATACCACTAAGATTTCAGAGAGAGAGAGAGAGAGAGAGAGAGAGACAGAGAGAGAACCAGGGGACTTGTCATCTTACCCTCAATCTGGATGTTCTTCAACAGGACAGGCTTCACTACTTTAGTCCCCATTAGGAACCCTCCGGTCCTCCAGTAGAGGATGTTGGTGCCCGACTTCAGATTCACCTGTAACACACACGCACGCACACACACGCACACGCACATTATGAGGGCACCGTGCCTAACCTACCACTAGGGGGTGACCTAACCCTTGAGACAACCACCAGCAAAAGCTGAGCAGCATTGTCCTAGTAGTGGGTGCAGACTGCTGAGCTAAACGGAGCTTAGAACTTCGCTAGAGACAATCCAGAAGCAGAGAGGTGCAGCTAGGTGTGGAAAAACAAATATAAGCCGGCCCTGGTGTGTTTAACAGAGCAGAACAATGCTGTCCTGCGGTGTGGGTTGTGTAATGACACACCGTTTTATCTGTTTAGACAAATAATGAAGCATTATTAACACAGAAATGCACTAACGTGACCAGAACATTTTGGTTCCATTTATGCTTCCATCTCATCCCAAAGTCACAATGTCAATGAGTTTTATTGTCTTGTGGCTTTTAACTCTTGCAGAAAACCACGCCATCAAGTACTTGAAAAGATGCTAGGGAGTATCCAGTCAGAGCAAGGGTATTCCCCAACATGCACGCACGCACGCACGCACCCACGCACGCACGCACACACACACACACACACACACACACAGCTCCTACCGTGTGCTTGATCCACTCTCCATGACTCGTCAGCTTAAGCCACTTCCTGTCAGCTGTTTGGTCCATTTCCTGACACTGGTCATTCTGGATCTGTAGGGAGGTACGTGCACACACACACACACACACACATACACACGCAAACGCACACACCTTTTATTAAGACGGTCGATAGGGAATCTGTCTTCCTTGCCAGGCAAGTGGATTAAGAGTTTCCTCCACTCCGCAATGTACAGCAGGAGGCGTACTCAAAGCGAACCATTAAACATTTGGCTCCAGACAACACATTGTTTATTTTTGCTTTTTTGAAAAAAGACTCACAAAGAACTCGAAGAGCAGGTTGTTGTCGGGGTAGAGGTATTCAAAGGTGACGGAGCCTTGCTTTTTCAGGTGCACGCTGTAGACCAGGGAGACGGTACACTCGTCCCGGTTGGACTCCAGGTAGTTTCCCTGGGGCACCCACGAGGAGCTGTGGGACACAGGGAAGTGAAGCGAAGACACAACCCACGTTCCGTTTTACACCAACACACACACGCGCGCGCGCACGCGCACACACACACACACACACACACACACACACACACACACACACACACACACCTCTTTCTACCCTCTTCCTCCCCCTCTCTTTCCTTTCACACCTGTTGCAGGCGAGGCTGTTGTGGCTCTGGGGACCGTTGTCAAGGTGGGTCGCCAGGCTGCTGAAGCCCGCCGGCATGGTTTCCCACTGGTCGAAGCGGACGCCGCTGCCGAGGGAGTAGCTCCCGGAGGCGCACTTGGTGCACTCCTGGGCCGACATCTCCAGGAACTCCCCCATCACACAGGAGAAGGCTGGGGTAGGACAGGGGAGAGAGACAAGAGGTGGAACGAGGAAAGGACGAGCCGAATAACCGTCAACTAGACGGCCTTTTGTTTCGTTTGTGGACACGCGTCTCACAATAGCACTGCGACAGAAAGCCCAGGGCCTCGAGGCACGCACTCTCTCTCTCTCTCTCTCTCTCTCTCTCTCTCTCTCTCTCTCTCTCTCTCTGTGTCGCATAGAGACGCTAACAGGGTCCTCGCTTAAGCCTCGCAGCCTGGCGAAGGGTGTGGGTGTGTGTCGTCGGACACACTTCCACTTCGCCGGCTCTATCTCATACCAGCATCCGCACATGCATTTTGAGTGTGTGTGTGTGTGTGTGTGTGTGTGCGTGTGCGTGTGCGTGTTTGTGTGATAGGAGTGATAAGGCCATGGCCTCAGGGTGAATCGGTGTATCGTAGTGGCGGAAGAAGGAAACAGAAAAAGAGAAAATAGAAAACAGACAATAGACACATGCCAAAGATACCTTCTACGGTTCACAAACACGTTCAACCACCCGCTTATAGCAAGCCTCAAAAGCCCTAATGGCCTGAGGAGAAAGAAAAGGCTGAAAAGCCAAACGGCTGAAAGCTCACTGCGCAACGGGTTGGTTTCACTTAGCACACAACTCTGTGAATAATAAACCCTCAATCAAGGGTTTATCAGCGGAGCTGGCCGTGTTAATTGTAGCGTGGCAGAAATCCCGCTTCGACGCTCAGAATGGCCGGCAGCAGCGCCTTTGTGTAGCTCGCCTGGCCAACGGTGGGTGAGTCAGCTGTGTGTGTGCCAGTATGGCCGGGTGAGTAACTCGGCGACAACAGGACCCCCCCCCTCCCCTCCCCCGTCGGCGAGGGCGCGGGATTAAAACGAGCCGGAGCACCTAACGAGCGCGTCCTTTCTCCGGTCTTTCACTCTGCAAACACTGACCAGCGGGGTGAGGGTTCCAGGGCAATGTTCTCCCCAACGCTGATTGATCAGCAATTAGAAGGATTTAAAGGATCAGAAGCGAGCTTTGTGTGCTAGGAATATGGGCTGGACTGACAGGTCTCAGTCATAGATTGGACTGGGCATCGGGTGCAGAGGGGGGGGCGAGTTTTGGACGCATCAATCCAAAGACCGACTTGCCTGCAAAACGTCCTTACAAAAACAAACGCTGAAGTCCCTTGGCGAACACACGCCCTGCTCCCAGGTCATTGACCTGTGGTTTTACACTGCGGTGGGCTGGCGCAGAGCCAAGCAGGGCCAAGCAGGTTGTGTCAGGGAGAAAATTCCAGGCTTCTGATAAAGATGCTGATAGAACACGCACACACACACACACGCGCATCCACGCACGCACGCTGGCGCGCACGCACACACTACTTACTGCAGGCTGTACCGCGTACTGGGTCTGGGAGTCCGGTGCAGCTCGCCGACTGGTGAGGAATGGCCACCCTCCATCGCGAGCCCGTGCTGTCACACTCGGTGTACTCGTAGTAGTAGTCACTCTGCAACACACACACACACACACACACACACACACGGCAACGTATCACCGTTAAGACAGGGTCTGCAGGGCCAGGCAAAGACAGGGAGCAGATGTACGGTGCAGGCGTGACTTGGCTCAGTAAACACTCGACCACAAGAGTCCTCCACCCAGAGCCCTGAGTCATCGCAGACGGGGAGTGAACGTTTTGCGACTCCAAATGGGCCTAGCGAGCCAGGTCTCTGCACTGCTGAAGATCCTGAACACGGTCAACACGGGAACCCGGTCGCTCTGGGTGGCGAAACGCACACACCCCAACTCTCCTTCAGCGGATTAGCTGTAGCAACCCCTCAACCCTTGGTACACAACATTCCATTGCCAAGGCGACGGGAACCCGGGGGCAGAGGCAGCAGGGGGTCAAGGCACGGAAGAAGTGACATGAAACATTCTACCGTTTGTACCCCCTCACACATACCTCCAGCAGACACGACTTGGTAGATGGTGGATTTGGTAGATAGATTTGACCATGAACTTGGGAGGTTTATCGCTGCACTCATGCTATCCATGCTGCGTGTACGTCAAACCCACTAGCCAGGGGCTATGAATAGCCATCGGAACCATGGTATCTCGTACTACGAGCAGACCGCTATGTCTGGAATGTGTGTCTGCGTCGTTTACTGTGCTGTCGTCTCGCCAGAGTGACAGCACACCCCCCCACACACACACACACACACACACACACACACACACACCCACAGGCTTCTGCAGGACCACACACACACACACACCCACAGGCTTCTGCAGGACCATCTCAAGAGGAAGTGCCATTAATATAAACAATGAGCGGCTACTAGCCAGCCGACAGCTGGTACGGAGTTGTCCTGCTTTCGGATGGATTGGTTTGTTGCTCTGCGTCCTTGTGCCCGCGCCAGGCTCGCCACCTCGTCTCTCTCGTGAAGACATGACTGGGTGTTATGCAAATGTTCTCGTGTGAGCCGGGATTGATACATTTCCTAACAGTAAACATCCAACCGTCCCTCGACCTGGGCGTCCTTTGTGCATTCGGTGTTCTCTGATAAGAGCGACGATTCAAACATTTGAAATGGCAAAAAAATCTATGTCAATGGAGTCAATGTCAAACAATTAACTAGTTATTCTTTCAATGTCAATGAACAAAACCTAACCTTAGAAATTGCATTCAGGATCTAGGGAAACAAAAGGATTTGAGACAAAGCATTTAAAGTCAGAGCATTGTTTGTGTTCCAATCAAAGCCCTTTTTCTGATGGCCATGTGAGGCTTAGAGAACTAGAGCTCGTTGGGTCTGTCCCAGTGTTAGGCCCACACTCTGAGGAGCTGAGCTGAGAGATGGAGGGAAGGAACAGCAAGCCCATGCAGGAAACTGATAACTCTCCGGGGCTCTTGGCCTCAGCAGTAATCAGACCACCACACATGCATGCAGGCTACACTCAAAACTAACTTCGTCAGCCAAAACTAAGATTTAAGACGCTATAATTATTATTACCACTGCCTTTTGTCTGGTAGACTATATACAACAAAAAACAAAGAATACCAGAATTAAGAGTTTTTCTATAGGAGGAAAATAGTCTATTAGTCATGAACTTAGAATGACTCATACAATTCATGGTAGTCTTAACTAATCTGTCCGAAAGCATGTAACCGATTTTTAATCGCGTTAGATAATATAGTCAGTGGCCTGTCACTGTAGGCAATCCATGCGCATTTGAGTAATTCTTAATTTTCATCATAATAATATATTCGGCATGTATCTGGTACACACAGATTTCACAAAAACTACTAAATAAATTACATCTCACCTCATTGCATTGCTTTACGCTCTGTCCATCAATAAATCGCTGTGTGCATAGGATGAGGGCGCCAGTAGCGATTACCCAAACCGGGAAATACATATTGACATAAAAAATAAATGCAGCCTATGCCGATTTAGCCCAACAGAAAATGAAAAACGCCTAGGTTTAATCATAAACTTTAAAGCTAATATTATTTGATTTGATGAAAAATAATATTAATGTCTTCCCCACTTCCGTTAGGGATTTAACCCTCGCCACCTGCGTTTACTCGGATTGTGTTCGAGTGCAGTCACATCCACCGGCTTTGACGCTGTCATGACGTCCTGACTGTCTGCGGGGGACGCTGTCCAAAAAAATGGACACGATCATAAATTTCTCAAATTAACAGTCTATAGTACCTTCCTTGATAAATTAGAGATACAATTTTGTCGGAAGCAAAGTATCTAGACATTGGTTTCATAAGCATAAGCTACATTAAATCACATCCAGCCGTCACTACGTGATCTTCTATTGGGCAATTGTGATCATGAAGGACAATTGCACACGTAATGTTTTGCATCTTTTTTCACTAAATATGTTAATAACTAAATAAGTGTAAATGTTTTATGAATGTCATGCGTTATTATTATTGGTCTAAATTTTATATATAATTTAATTTTGACCACCAGGGGTGAGTAAAGTTTCATTTTTGGACCCGTCTCACAGCGCGTTGGATATGTGGTATGTATTTAATGATAGTTTAAAACTTTAACCTATGACTTAGTATTATCAATAAATCCTTTCCGCTGAGGGTTATTTAGGTCTTCTAATGTGAGCTGTGATCATTTTAAAGCCTTTTCAGTATGGCCTTCAATTAAGGAATTGAAAAGTTTAGGTTATTGTTTCCTGTTATTTCTGACAATATTCCAAAATGTGATTTTGTGTTCTAGATGTATACCAGTGTGTGTGACATCCCTGAATATGCTGGGAACAGTGTGTTAACAATAATGCTGTTTACACTTTCACACAGAAGAGCTTATGCATCGGCACACACCACTGTTCAATTTGACCCTGTAAGATTTTGTAAACCTGCCTTAACAACAGAGTGTTTGTGTGTGTGTATGTGTGTGTGTGTGTGTGTGTGTGAGTGTGTGTGTGTGAGAGAGAGAGAGAGAGAGAAAGAGAGAGAGAGAGAGAGAAAGAGAGTGAGAGAGAGAGAGAGAGAGAGAGAGAGAGAGAGAGATAACATTTAGAGAAATTAAAAAATATATATAAGGGGAAAAACCTAACTGCAGCATAATAGCAGCCAAATATGTGGCCTCTTGTCACACCTAAGGGACAGCCAGTGGAACAATGCACAAAGTTGAATGT
>JAVQIZ010236205.1:0-10765 GCA_036023535.2 Galaxias brevipinnis | reverse complement strand
AGAGAGAGAGAGAGAGAGAGAGAGAGAGAGAGAGAGAGAGAGAGAGAGGTAAGTAATTTATAAAAGGTAAGCCATCTTTTCTTTTTAAGTTCAGTCCTCATGGATTTGATGTTAAGCCGAGGACAGAGTTAAATATGAGCTGAGGCTATTACTGCTCTTTGCTTGATTAGAGGGCATCACTTTCATCTTACCCACAGATATTCATAATTACTGTAGCTTAAATTTGCTGAGATGTGTTTTTCTTTTCATGGGGAGATATCTCCAAGTGCATAAATTCCCACAAAATCTAAGAAAAAGTCACTTGTTGGTATTTAAAGTTTCCACTCCTTATTTTGAATAATGCTAAACTTGTTTTTCAATATTTTTTATACAAATAAATGCATGTTTTTCTGGATATCAGGGAATTTTTTGCATTACATGTGTCTTGTAGGGAGGCTGGATTTTCAGATTCTCTCGAGGTTTTGAAAGCCAATCGAATTGGTCAACAACCCGGAAGAACAGAGTTAACCGAAAGAGCGCCTTCATTCAATTTCGAGCTGAAAAAAAATCTTCATTTTGGTAAACCTTTTCAACTTTACTACATTAAAATTTCGGTTTTATTTTTTCTAAACTGCAAAGAAATATAGTTGCAGTGTTTAGATTGTTTTTATTGTCTTACTGTCTTAACCCTGTTTCACCGACAAAACAAACTTTGTAAAAGTAGGTTAATTGTGAACATAGCCTAACCATGTCTTTTTGTACGTGTACGAATGTAAAAAAACGAATGCCGATTGTTATTAACATTGTATCTCATATTGAACCTAAAAGTACGTTCCTAACACAGTTGAACGGAAATGTGAAAATTCCAACGATGTTGATACATTTGCAACAGCACGATAAAGTTGCTTTGGTTGGCAACTGCTGGCCAAAATGTAAGCTGGATATCTCGCTTGAGAAGTTAGACGCTGGAAAATGTCCAGTCAGATCAGAGTAGGTATTGAGAGGCCGAAGTGGGGAATGTCAAAGCAAGTAAACATTGGCAAGCCTAACCACTGATCGTTCAGTTTTTCTGTTAATTGTAAACATTTTTAAAGTGTTCCCAATTAGTTTTGTTCTAAATTTTGATCTTTTATTACTTAAGAAAAGTGTATGTAATCTATTCGAACAAATAAAACAATAACATTACATTTTCGTTGGTAGGACTTTCGTTGGTTCTCAGTTTTCATTTTATACTCTCACCAAAGTTGCTGTATTTTGAATCCATAATTTTATAATGCATCAATTTGAAAAATACATTGTAGGCTATATAATATCCAGTATGTAAACTTACGAAAGTGCTATAGGCCATACGTTTTCCGTCGGATTTCATGAAGGCAAAGTATCCACACCGTCTTCCGCACACAATCTTTAGTTGGTGGAGGTTTGTTTTCCCCTGTTCTTGTAATGAAGATAACGGTTATTGGATGGGTGTACCAGCCTACTCTATACCGCTCCACCCCTTCTTTATAGGGATTTCCTTAAGATAGTGGATGACTTTGTAGAAATCTATGTCACCGTGGAGGTAAACATAGCATAAAAAGGGACTGCTACAAATGGCTAAATAATCATTCCCTTCACCCTTTATGTAAACACTGAAACTACGTGACATTATTCTACATAGGCCTCTAAAACACTTCTAAATCCTCTTTTGCAAAGTGGAACCCTGAATACATCTGCCCTCATTCGTTCCTCACAGTATGCGAAGCTGACTGCACCGTGTTTGCCATTGATCAGGCTGTCTTGTTTACAGTATGTTAGAGAGTGGCTGATGCAAGGCTCCCCTGGGGCACTGCACGGGGGTTAATTGCTGCTAAAGCGTTGGTCTCTGTCTCTCTCTCTTCCCACTTTGTGGCCCTGGTGGATGCTAGGCTACATAGGAGATGACACTAATGAGGAGGTGCAAAGAGGACAACTCTTTGCAAGGGGGACACAAAGGTTGATGAAAGGGGAAGGCGGCTAGGTGACGTGGTGATGAGCCCATGTAATGGGGATGACATAGAGAGGGTGTGGTGAGAAAGAGAGATGTAGAAAGAAATGAAGAAATCTAAAGAAATCGGCAAAGGGGAGCGCATGAGAAAGAGAGATGGGAGGAGATTTGGGGTGAGAAATATGAAATATGAAGTAGAGATAGACCAGGGGTAGGACTGAGAGAAATAGAAATGATAATGACCAGTACATGATGACTAGTGACCCTATTCTCAGGCACAAGCTTTTAGAGATACTCCCCCGGTCCAACTCGGTGACTGTTTCAACAATCAACCACCAATAATTTGACTTCAAAACAACTTTGACCTGTGCCTAACCTGTCTGTCTGTCTGTCCCTGCCCCCCTCCCCCCTGCAGCACCCTTGTGCCCCCCTAGTGGCCATGAGTTTCTCCCCCGGGCCAACGAGCCCTGTCGGCCAGCACACTGTCCAGGAGCAGAGAGACCGCTGGGAGAGGAAGAGGAACCGCACTGCCCGCGAGCTGGTCCAAACTGAACAGCGCTATGTGGAACAGCTGGAGCTGGTCATCACGGTTTGTTCTCTGGACCTGCATAAACGTTATAATGTGCACATTTCCGCATTAACCAATGTCCTGAAGTCTCATTACACAGTGCAGTGAGGTCAGAGAAATGGGAGCAATGAGACAGAATACATCATGCATGGGCTTCCCATGTTGCTATGGAGATACTTGTTTGTAGACTATAAGGAGACAGGAAGGCATAGTGGTCCATGTGCACACACCCAACACACACACACGTGCGCTCATACACAAGTTCAAGGGATCTTTATTATTAATCTTTATACTATTGCACTACCCATTCACAGATTTCAAACTAAACATTTATTCACAGCTGCGTACGATAGGTTCAGCCCTTCACAGGCTGTGCAACGCACATCCACAGAATGGGAGTAACAATCATACACCCTACCCTCTTCTCTCTCCCTGCAATTACACTGGTGCATCCAGCAGTACAACCGTATTCATGGACAATTACTCAGCCTACACCCATTCAGTCCAATTAGGAGCCATTTAAAGCCCTAATGTGGATTCAATTTACCAGGTCCCATTTTCATTTCCAATGACTTGAGACTGACACAGATGTCCCCTCATTGCTAGTGGCGTGGTGCTACGAGATGCTATAGTGCTGACGTGCGCCTGTAAGTCACAAGTCTGCAAGATTACTAAGCACACCACACAGTGCACCAGTTGGCACAGGCCTGCCAGGCTAAAACCACTAACTATTAGGCTCCAGTTGTTTTCCGATGTGTGAGCCGGCATGTTTTATGTGTGTGTTTCGATGGCCTCTGGTTATCTTGCACTTACTTGCCATGTAAAGTGAGTAATTGATAAGTCAAAGGCATTAAGTGCTCTATTATATGCTACTGCTCTCTGTCTTGGAGGGTTCCAACAGAAGATGACAGCGCCCTTCCCTGACGGAGAGTCTTATTTATACAAATGGCAAGATGGGAGGATAAAACCCATTTCATTTAGCCTTCTTCTCGCTCTGCTCTCTTCCAGTACTTTGTGGAGATTTTGAAGGCTAAAGGAACCCTGAGGCAGGACATTAGAGAAAGCATCTTCAGTTCAATTAAATCCATTCATTCTCTAAATCAGTAAGTATCGTCTGAATAATTTACAGCACATTCATGCTTGGGTAAGGGTGGGGAGACTTCATAACGAGAAAGGGGGTGTTTGCAGGGCCAATAATTAGCCTCTTGCATGAGAAGGAGCTCAAGATAAAATTGTGGAATTTGCCGTGCCCAGTCCTTATCTTTACAATTACAGTGTGGTGTTTTGTCTTCACTTGAGGTAACTATCTACCCATTGCGAGATAAATTCTTCGCAGGTCTTTATATGGAGAACTGTTGGCTTTGGTATGTTTTAGTTACTACTGCATATTTTATTTAGCCTCTTAGATTGAATCGGGCCACAGCCATTTTAACAGTGCCTTTCTATCATGATTACCATTATCATGTTCACAAAATAGAGCATTGAAAGGTCACAGTGCAGAGCCCAGACTTCTCACTATCTTCTCATTACCACGTGGTAGGCCGGTAGTCAACCAGCCTCGACTCCACTGTACTTTGGCAACCCTTGATATGCAGCGAAAGCTGTAATTATAATAACAGAAGTATGTAATCGTATAACCAGTTGTGCAGATTGTTTCCTAATTGCATTGTTATTGTTTCAATATGGGTCTCATTCATTATGCAGGTGGGAGTAGAACCAGTCCAGTCCCATTCTGGCATAAGCATTTACTGAATTATGCAAGTTGTTGTGATATCACTTCTTAAAGATCAGGCTGAATCAATAATGGAGTAGTACATGCAGACAGTTCTGTATAAGCATGCAAAAGCCCGAGTCAAAAACCCTTTAACCTCTTTAGGTTAAGAATTTTATATAGTCTGTTTAAATGGCTTTTAGGCTTGCGGTAATCTCCTGCATAATTTGTATATTTCTAGAGTGCCAATATCAAGATGAAGGTTTGAATTATCAAGGCTATTTTATTGAATAGATTTTTTGAAGCAACCCGGTATCTGTGTTGTGAAGCCCTTATTGGATCAATGTATGGGACAGAATGGCAGATGGTCTATTTAGATGATCTATGATAAAGGAAATGCAAACATTATGGTTGAGAACGGATTGATTAACTTGTCCGTTTTAATTTCCTTTCCCTGTAGGTAATCTATGATGGAGCAGTTGATACCATTATCATCTGCTCATATAGGTGGTTAGATAAAATAAATGCCCCTTGATCTCGCTGTCACAAATACCATTTGGAGAAGTGACAAATACAATACAGTACAGTACAGAACAGTACAGAAATTGACTCTAAATTAAATTGTTGGTTTGATTTTCAATTGTACACACACAATGTCTGAGTTAACCAAGCCTCGTTGACCAAATTGTCCCAATTTTTTGTCAGAGACAATTAGGTATTCCGAACTTCCATGCCGTGCTCTACCAAAATATATTTACAACTTTAGGAAAAAAACAACATTCCAAACCAATAAACCCTTATGAGAGAAGCTTGTCAACTGTGCACAAGCTAATGGCCCTCTGATATAACTATATGTTTGTGTGTGTGCGAACGCCAATGACAGTGTGTTCAACTGACATTTCTTGTTTTCATTTACTTGACTCCAGAGGGAGGGGGAACAACTTTAATGAATTTTGGTGTCATTAAACATTTGCGGAGTAACAAAAAAAGGGAAATATTTGAAAATATTGATACGCCCATGCCATTGATCATGGTTATGGTTGTTTATAGGGGAGTTGAGCCCAGAGCAACCCAATTATCCCTGACTGCTCCATAACAAACTGGGATAACGAACTTGAAAGAGCTGTCACTTTATCAAGTAACTTGCACAAAATCAAAAACGTATTTGAAAGATGAATATTCTAAAGAGTGTGTCTTGGGGGCTCCTTAATGAGAGTAAATGTGGTATGAAAATAGATCAAATAACATCCGGTGTGATGGAAGTCATTACTTGTCAAATTCGGCAGGAAACGGAGCTTTCCAAACCAAAGTTGTACATTTTTGTTTTGTTTTTTTCTTGGTGTAAATGTACACATGTTGTAGTAACTGCGATTTTTGTTCAGGGTAATTGTTTGTTTGTTTAAGTATCCAATGACAATAATTAGTATTCGTCTGTTCGAGCCCTCCCCTTAAATGAAACCACATAGGCCTGGATTGTTTGGCCGTGGCTGCTCCCAGCCCAGATGTCTCCACTGCTAAGAATTAATGTGGATTACCATGATGCAGGAGGAATGCTAATGTAATCTCCGTCCTGCTCCTGACGGCCAGACAATTTAATTGCCCTAAAAAAAAGTATAAAAAATGTAATTCGTAATTTCATATTTATCATAATAGCCTCTGGCTGTGAGAAAGAAAAAAAACGGAAACACAGTTTTTCCCGCCCTTTGCCCTCGTTAGAACTCTGCTGCTCCAGCATCTCCTGGTTACGAACAGAGGCTACCTTAGCGCGCAACTTCATTAAAATCTATTTAAATCAACTTCAACAGTAAAGTGCTCCTTCTTCCCGTATGTAGGAACGTTAAGTCTCAGGGAACATCATTAGAGGGTAGGATTCAGGAGTGTGTGTGTGTGTGTGTGTGTATGTGTGTGTCTGATACTTACTCTAAGTTTGGATAACAAGCTCCTTCACAAGTGTCAACACCCCCAACCGATTGCACCCCGTGTTACCGTAATGTGGCTGACAGCCTGAGCGACTGCTATGCGGCAAAGCCTTGATCGAGTTGTTTTTGTTCCTAGGTTTAGCCGTGTGGTGTTCACACAACAAAGTGGCACAGGGTGCCCTCAGGATAAGACCCACTGCCTAGCTCCCAGTAAATATGTCACCCACGGGGAAAGGCCTTCAAATATAGTGTCAGGGTCTCATCTCCCAATCTCACTAAAGCCCCTCTATTAACGGAGGGAGGGCAATCCTTTGTTTAACCTCCATATAGTTGTCTACAAACAACAAAGCTTTCCTTGGCGCCTAAAATAATACTTTAGATATGGTGTTTTATTTTAATCCTTAGTTTATTTTCCTTCTTGGTTATATGTTCTTTATTGCAGCCAGGTAATGCAGAGCAGGAAGAGCAGTTTTTAGCAGTAAAATGTACCACCTCATATGGTCCAATCTCGCATGGCTCAAGGTTAAATGCGCATAGGCACTTTATGTAATACGTGAAAGATTTAGCTAATCTTAAACTACTTCTGCTATGGCCTGGTTTTAAGTTTAATAGACTAGGTTCTATCATTATGACTTGACAGCACCATCTGCCAGCTCTTATATTTAATTGTCTGCTAAAGAGGAATGTTACCTTTGTTCACGGTACCCAACTTCATTTTTTGTCTGGCTGAAATATTTTTTGATTGCCCTTGTGCAGGACTTTGCTAGTCCATCTGGAGAATGGTTACTACAGCCGGGGCTTTGAGCAGGTCTGCCCTCGACTTCATCACTACGTTACCTACGTGGACAACTTTCAGAATGCCAGGAAGGTGCTGGGGGTAAGCCAACATGAGTTGTAACGGCCACATGTTTTTCTTGTGTCATTACATATTTAAATTGAATTATCACTGCCCTATTGTAAATTCTGTGGTAATTTTTTTGTCTGGTCACAGGTGTGTGGGTTTCTGCGTGTGTGTAGGCACGAAATCTATCACCAATGTCAATTGGATTTTCAAACTTGTGAATCTACAAATTCTTAACCTATTTGAACCTTAGGCAAAAATCCAGAACTTGGGGTGATCCGTGGAAACCGTAGGATCCCCCTTACTTCCTGTCTTTGTTTTATCAGACAAACCTGAGGCTGAGCTACAAAACACATCCATGTTATTGTAGCATCCATCTCCTGCAGTCTACAAAATGGCGCCCTGACGCTTTTTGAGTGGTGGATTCCACCCACTCTCTAGCCCAAAGCCCAGCGGTACTATTAAGTCCAGTACTCTTCATCTCATTAGCCCACACTTCACTAGTGCTGCCTGACTGCATTCCTCCCTGCCTCCATTATTTGTCCTAAAGAGTGCAACGGGGAGCTGGGTGCTAATTAGCACCTTGGCTCATAAGGCACCTGTACCTAGCTGCTAAGCTGGCTTTTACACTGGCTTATTGTTGTGCAGAGTTTGTTAGAAAATGAGAACGGGGCCATTCTTTCATAATTTATGCTCACAATTCTGTACTATAGGGCTATTGTGTTACCCCCCTTCAGTCACCTCAGAGTCCATCCATTCATTCTCTGGATGTTAAGCGTGTGACAGCACCCCTGAAGACTACTCTACTGATCGATGTATGTAATTCACGTATAAGAGTAGATTTCACTACAACCAACGTACCATAGCGGCAACGTGTGGTTCAATCAGCCATATTATCATGTTGTCCAATGGCGAGAATCAAAGGTGAAACCAAGGCCTTTGAGAGTTTGTTTTGCTGGGTTCCGCTGTTTCCTGTATCGTTCTAGTGGTGATATCCTCTGTAGTTAACTTAGCCAGCATCTGCTCTTATTTATGTGGGCCTCCCAAAGCCGCAGCCTCAAATATTATTGTCGTAATTAAGAGGAAGGAGGTGTCTGCTGCAAATTGACTGATCCCATTGATTTGGGAGCTAGCTGGGTAAGTTAGCATTGATTCCTCCTCCGGGTCTACATGCCTGAGATTGCCTGAACACAGAGCTGTTGAATGTTAGCATCTGTCGGACTGGTGTTGTTGACTCTGACTTAACGGGAACATGTTCCCACTAATTTAAGACAAGTGCCGAACAGTAACGTGTGTCAAACAAGGGCAGAGCACTACAACTGAGTGCATTCTGGGCTTCATTAAAGTTCAAACTTGATATGTTTCAGTCTGGCTGATGCTCATCCAAACGTATTTTATTGATATTGCCATCCATTGACATCACTATACCATGTTCTTGCCGAGATCTGCAGCTTAAATGTGTCATGTTCACTGTATTCCTGCATTGTGGTAGATTGAGATAGGTGTCCAAAATGTCAACCCAATAAGACCTCTAATTTGTATCTACCCAGCTCCTGTCCTGTTTCTCAGCCCATTGCTTCCATTCCGGAATATGTGATTCCTCTCACACAGTCCCCATCATTCTTCCTGATTTACTGTCTCAGTCTGTTGCACTGTGTCCAGCTCCAGCTGCCAGAGGCATAATGACCAGCTAAACAGCTGGGCCTGCTGTGAACATGGCGAACACATTCCTCATAGGCATCACACACACACACACACACACACACACAGACACAGACACACCTGTTCACAGTGGCTAGTTGGCCTTACTATGTATGTTGCTGTTTATCCCCCAAACATGTATTCCCATATTAAGCACAGCCTCACCCTTGCTGGTAGGACTATTTAAATGCAGTCGCCATGTTTGTTTTGATGGCTGACGCAGATGACAAGATGTGTCTTCTTCTTTTTTTCATGCCAGCATCTCAATGTTGACACTTACTCGTGTTGACATGATTTGCAAATGCATATTTAATGACAAGCGGCTGCATTTCGCTTTCAACCCCTACTGGCAATGTGAAATAATGAGTGACAAGGTGATTTGTGGGTTCGGCAGATAGGGGTACGAAGCAGGGAGGGCGGGGTACTAGGCAAGCAGGAAGTGCTGTAATGTCGATTTTTGTTTTGTAGACTTCTGTGATGTTCAGAAGTCAATTGCTTCAGCTGAATGTCAGTAGCCGACTGATATGGGAGCCACGGCAGGATAAAGCCGTATGGGGTGGTGATTAAAGCACTGTTTCATAGGCCCTTTGAGCAATGTAATAATAGTGTTGCTGAGGGCCCATGCTAGTCTAGGAATGATGTGTAACTACGTGGAACAGTCGTATGAGTCAAAGTCCCATTTATCTTTGTCCTGTCCAGTCGCCTGTCTCTTTTTGTTGGGGTTAGGGTTAGGGTGTATCTTTTCTGAACAACAAAATGCTAAACAGAGATAATTTTATTTGATGAATGTGTTGCCCTCTATTTCCCCCAACAGATGCAGTTGAAGAAAAACAAGGCGTTCAGACGCTTTAAGAAGCTGCAGGAGGCCAGGCCGGAGTTTCAAAACTACAAGCTGGAGGAGCTTCTCCCACTACCCATCCAGCGCATCCAACAGTATGTGTCTTACACACACATCTTGGCTCACACTCCACCTCTTAACACTTCGGAAGTTATGTTTCCAGCACGCGCCACGTTTCCCGACCCATCCCGATCGCAACTTTCAATGTGATCGCCGCCGTTCAGTCAAGCACACACCTTTTACTTTGCTGTTTCTCCGTGTACCTCGAGGGCGTGTGTCCAGAGTTTTGGGAGTCTGTGCGTGTTGGAGTAGCGCGGTAGGAGTAGTGTTCCGCAGCGAGGAACACCGTCTCTGTGGGTCACAGCCGGCCACGCTCCGCTTCCCTGCTCACCGTCTCGTGTTGTTGTGTTTGTTTGTCACCCCACCTCCGTACGGCAGAACGGAGAGAGAGAGAGAGAGGATGTCGCGGTGACAGACGTAATTATTATTTGACGCGGCGCTCGTGTAAAGCGCGCCGACTGTCCAAGAACTGTCAAAATCCCCATTGTTAACCAGCCGGATTCGATGGCTCTAATTTCATGCGGTCTTGATCCCCGTCATTAATTAGTGTAACGTGAGGAGGACGGCGCTGCAACATGCTTACACCGACGCTGGAGACACGGCGACACGAGTTGATCAAGTCGCTTGCCTCTATCTTAATTAGGCTTCCTTGTCTCCTTGCCTGGTTTCGGGTGTTTGGAGGGTTTTTACTGTATTGTTGGTTATCGTGCAGCAAAACAAGACGTTTTCCGTCTTGGCCATCCTTTTTTTTGTCCAGTTCACATCTGTAGTGCAGATGAATAAGTACGTCTGTTCCACCTCACGTGGCCGGTATGTTTACTGTCCGAGCCGTGCAGTACTCTTCCTCCTGTTTTGTTTCTCATGACTTTCTGTGTTTTCAGAGATTGCTCTGTGGATTACGCTCTCCATGGTTTTTCCAAGTTCTCAAGCGCTTCCAGCAGTGAAGGGATGGATGACCTTGATGGATGGATCACCTCCAATAGCTGAACTCAAACCATCGAAATCATCGAGCTGGAGGACGAGAACCTCCCCCACACACACACACATTGCCTATCCATACTTGTAGTATTTGACACCAGGCTTTTCGTATGGACACGTGTTAACAGTCTTGTTCTTCCCGGTGGAGCACGGGGGGCGGGGGGGGGGGGGGGGGGGGGGGGGGGGGGGGGGGGGGGGGGGGGG